>JAADVP010000305.1:0-26229 GCA_023335675.1 Globisporangium solare | reverse complement strand
GGTGGATTCGTAGCAGCGAGGGTCATCGTTGACGAAGAGCGAGGGCAGGAGCACGGGGGAGGGTTAGTTCTCAGGGGGCTGCGTGTGATAGCTGGCGTATTGAGGACTCGCCGCTGCTGCTGCCGCTGGTGAGCATCGTGGTCATCTTCACTCACGGGCCTCTTGGCACACGGTGGAGAATATTACGCGATCGAGAGAAAAAAATCAGGTGGTATGATATATTACGGAAAGGTATCGGTAAGTTTCGATGAACCGGCTGTGTGGCCCTTTTGTGTGTTGCGGTGGCTTTTTATCCGGATCCCTCGCGTTATCGATGTGCTTACCCCTTTTTAGTACATATTACAATAAAGAATACTAGTGGATAACTAATACTATGTATAGCGTTTTCATATTCTACCAACAATGATCCCTTGCAGCTGGAAATCGTCAAACACCGGTGATTGGAAATCTCGTGACAAGTAATACAACTGTCATAATGAATTCATGGTACGCCGATGCCACCGACGGTATTTTATCCTTTCTCTCTCTCTCTTTTTTTTTTGTTTCTTTACGATATTGGAAGGACGCACACACACACTGGAGCACGGACGCGAAGCAAGCGCACCACTCTGTCTCTACGGCGCGAGCTTCAAGTGCACGACGCGCCCCAGAGACCCAAGCGCCGGCGGGATCCGTTCGCGGCGTTTGTAACCACATGACGGGTACGCCTCTGTGTATGCACCGCTGCTGCTGCCACTGCTGACTGACTGCGCGCGCGTGTGTGTAGTGTATAGCTGGGGGCGCGGCGAAGACGGCCAGCTCGGCCTTGGCGACACGATCGACCAGTACCGCCCCGTGCTCGTGGACGCGCTGCAGGAGCGCCGCATCGTGCAGATCGCGTGCGGCAGCGGCCACACCGTCGTGCTCACAGGTGAGTTTTTTTGTGCGTGTGGACGCGGCAGCACGTTGATGCGATTGCTAAACGTGAGCGCGCGTTGTGTTGGCACTTTGCGCAGAGGAAGGCGAAGTGTACACATGGGGGCGCGGCGATGACGGGCGCCTGGGTCACGGCGACAACGGCTGGAAGTTTGTGCCGCGACTCGTGGAGGAGCTCCGCGGCCGCGCGATCCGGCAGGTGACGTGCGGCAGCTACCACACGGCGGCCGTGACGGTCTCAGGAGAGCTCTACACGTGGGGCGGCGGCATGTACGGCAAGCTGGGTCACGGCAACGAGACGGGCCACTCGACGCCGTACCTGGTCGAGTCGCTCAAGGGGCTGCCGGTGCGCCAAGTGGCCTGCGGCAGCCGCCACACAGTCGTGCTGCTCGAGAACAAGGACGTGTACACATGGGGCGATAAGGAGAACGGCGTCTCGGGCCACGGCGACACCGAGGGTCAGCAGTACCTGCCGTGCAACGTCGAGGAACTCCGCGGCAAGAGCATCAAGCAGATCTCGGCCTGCGGCTTCCACACCGCCGCGCTCTCAGGTAAGAAAAGGCTTTTATGGTTCATTTTGGCGCACGCAGGCACTGACAGTGGACGGCATGTGCGCACATGTGAACGTGCAGAAAGCGGCGATGTGTACACGTTTGGTGAGGGCAAGTTCGGGCGCCTTGGCCACAACTCCGAGCGCAACCAGTCGGTCGCGCGCTTCGTGGACGGACTCGCGGGTAAGCGCGTCAAGCAGATCGCGTGTGGCGGGTTCCACACGGCGGCCGTGACGGAAACCGGGCAGGTGTACACGTGGGGTGGCGGCGAGCACGGTCAGTTGGGCCACGGCGACAAGATCAACAAGCCGGCGCCGACGCTCGTGCGCAGCCTCGTGGAGAACAACCACGTGGTCGTGCAGATCACATGCGGCTGGAGCCACACAGTCGCGCTCACGGACACGGGCCACGTGCTGACGTGGGGCAACGGGGACCACGGCAAGCTCGGCCACAACGACACGAACAAGGTGACGGTGCCCAAGCTCGTCGATGTGCTCGACTCGAAGCGTGTGGTCTCGGTCGCGTCATACAACGAGCACACGGTGGCGCTCGTCGACCCGATCGCGCCGTTGCGGTCGTCGCAGCTCACGTCGTCGTACCTGGGCGACATGCGCCACCTGATCAACGACGCCGAGTTCTCGGACGTGACGTTCCTGATCGAAGGTCGCGCCGTGTACGCGCACCGCGCGATCTTGGCGACCCGCAGCGACCACTTCCGCGCCATGTTCACGTCGGGCATGCGCGAGTCGCGCGAGCACGAGATCACACTGCGGCACCTACGCGTGCCCGTGTTCTTGGCGCTACTCGAGTACCTGTACGTGGACGCCGTGACGGTCGGGCCGGAGATGGCGCTCGAGCTGTTTGCGGCCGCGGACCTGTACACGCTGGAGCGGCTGAAGGGGCTCTGCGAGCTGCTCGTGCAGAAGCACATGGCCATCGAGAACGCGGCGGCGCTCTTTCAGTCAGCCGACGAGCTCCACGCGTCGCGGCTGCGTGAGATCTGCCTCGCGTACATGGTGCGCCACTTTGACCAGGTGACCAAGACGGACGCGTTCGCCAACCTCTCGCGGGACCTCATCCTCGAGGTGCTGCAGAGTCGGTAGAGCGCAGCAAAACAAAAACAGAAGGAAGCGCAAGGTGGAGCTCAACCTGGTGTGAATGTCGTGATGTCATCATGGGCTGGATGTGTATATATGCTTCAAATTAAACAAGTAACTTTTCAAAGATGCCATGCAGCGCTAGCGACGAAAATGGCTTCATTCCCATTTCGGCTGTATGAAGAGGTACGAAACCGGTATGTACCGGTTTTGCCACCAAAATCGGCATGGTGTGACTGCTTCCCATTATCATTATTGCGGGGAAATATGGGCATCGACGGCTTCCTGCGACAAGTGAAGGACGCGCTCGAGGAGCGCCACATGCGTAGCTACAGCGGCCAGACCGTCGTCGTGGACGCGTTCTCGTGGCTGCACAAGGCGTACGTATCGGCGGCTTCAACTGCCGGCAGTAGAACGAACGAACGGATGGCGCCGCGTCCTGCAGCAGCTGACTCGCTCGTATATGGCGATGCGATAGATGCTACAGCTGCGCGTTCGAGCTTGGGACGGGGCAGAAGACCGACTCGTACATCCAGTGCATGCTGCGCAAAGTGGAGCTGCTGCGCGCATGTGGCGTGCAGCAAGCGATCCTCGTGTTTGATGGACAACGCCTGCCGCTCAAGGTTGGATGCAAGTTGCTGCATGCGGTGGGGCTTTGCCTAACTAGTTCTCGCTAAATGGCGCTGTGGTCTGCAGGCATCGACGCACGGCAAGCGCCAGGGACCGAAAGACGAGAACCACAAGATCGCGCTGCAGTGTTTGCAGAGCGCCAAGCGTCTGCGCGGCGACGCGAGAAGCGAGGAGATGGCCAAGGCGTACCAGCACTTCACGCGGGTTCGCTTGCACACAATAGAGCAAGCATGCATACTCGCCTCCAGAATGATGACGGCATCGCATTGACTCGTCGTATGCTGCTGCTGTGGCTCTAGGCCGTGTCGATCACGCAAGAGATCATCACGAACGTCATGAACGCTCTCCGAACCCGCGACATCCCGTTCGTGGTTGCCCCATTTGAAGCCGACGCCCAGGTATCTCGCTCGTATCCCCCCGTGTGCGAAGCCTTTTTTCTTCTGACAAAGTGTCTGCGCTGTGCCAAAGATGGTGTGGATGTGCAAGACTGGCGCGGCGTCCGCGATCGTCACGGAAGACTCGGACCTGTTCCTCTACTGCGTCGCTGCTGGCATTGACACGCATGTGCTGTTCAAACTGGACGACCAGGGGTTTGTTCAGGTGCCGTGCTTTGTATTTGCTTTAGAACGCGACTGCACTTGTGTGGTCTACCGCGTCCGCTTCTCATTCGTCTACGGCCACTCTACCAGGCACTTTCGCGTCCAAGTCTTCGCAAACACAGCGAGACATCGAGTGCGGGCCACGCTTTCCGCTCTCAGCACCGATCCTCCCAGCGAACTGACCATTTCGTTGCTTTTGTTTTGTTTTCTTGTTTTCTCACGCGTTTGCAGGCAATCCCTTTATGAAAAAGCTGTTCCATTTAACGACCGGTGAGCAGGACGCGACGCGCATGTTTGTGCAGTTTTGCGTCCTCTCGGGCTGCGACTTTCTCGATTCGTTACCAAACATGGGCATTGTCGTACGCGCGTGCTTTGCTTTTGCTTGAGCGCACTTGAGAGATGAGTGGTTGAGGGAGGTCTCACTTGTGGCTGCTGCTCGTTGAACAGACCGCGCTGAAGCAGGTGTTCAACTTTCGCGGCGCTCCTGGTCACTTGCGCGTGCAGCGCATTGTCAGCAAACTGTCGGCCGCAGGCACGAAGATCCCTCGAGACTTCCTCGAGCGGTTCGCGCAGGCCGAGAGCATCTTCTTCCACCACGTTGTGTTCAATCCCGAGCAGCAAAAGTGCGAGTTCCTCATCGCAGGCAACGAACGCGCGTGCATTCCCGACATCTTCGAGCTCGTCAAGGCATCTCTCGGCATCAAGCACAGCGGCGAACCGCTCAACTTGCACACCGCAGCGACGTCCAAGAGCAGCTATCTCGGGGTCGTCTTGCCCGCGGCTGTGGTGAGCGGCATCTACAACGGATCTATGTGTCCTCGAACGCTTCGGCATCGTTCAGCGACGCACGAGGAGCCCGATACCGCCCGCTTGCGTCCGAGCGAGCTGTGTGGTGATGATGTGCTACGCCAAACCGATGCTGGCCAAGAAGCGACAGATAGAGACGCTGTTGCCTTTGACAATGTGCACTCGGAAGATGATTCTCAATTCACGAGTCCGCCGCCACCCAAACGGCACGCAAAAGCAGCGATACAGCCTTCCCCTGAAACCATTGCGCGCAAACAGCACGTGCAGGCGAAGCAGCGAGACTCGACGTTCAAGAGTCTCATGAGCGTGTATGCAAAGACGGACGCCGAGGCTCGAAGTGCAGCCATCGACTCCAAAAGCCCGCCACTTGCCTCAGGCTCGTCGTCTTGGCTCTTGGACCGCGTGTCAGCAGTTCCAGAAGGTGCCAGCAATAGCGGTGCGAAGCGGAGACGGGAGTTGGACGACAAGGACCCGCAGAGCGTGGCGCCTACGACCACGTCGTTCCGAGACCTAGTGGGGAAGAACAGTCTGTCTGCATCACAAGGACAGTCAGCGCCAACCGCTAAACGCGCCATAACTGCCATTGCGGCAATGCCAACTGCGCCAGCAAAGACGAGCACCTCAGCTCCAGGGTCCTCGACCAAGAAGCTGCGCACGCCAACTACCAGCACCAGCAACAAGAAAGCCTCCCCGAGCAGCACACAAACACGGACACTGTTGCATTTCTTTCAAAAGAAATAGAGCAACCCTCTCTGTCTTCCTTTGTTCTTTTGTTTTACTCCTCAGAGACGCGTTGCAGCACTGGTGGCGAAGCCGTTCTCCTGCTTCAAGTGCTCCTTGATGAGCTTGGAGACGTCCTTGAACTTTGGGTTCTTGGAATCCTGCGCCAACTGGAAGATCGATGACTCGGTCGACGTAATGAACGCACCCGATTGACGCATTCGCTAGACAAGCACATACAACAACAGCTTTAGCGACATCGCCTTCATCCAACTGCGCGCATAATGGACGACTATCGCACCTCCAACGACACGCTGCGCGTGTATGCCGTGGAGCTGGAGACGGCGTCGGCGATGACGTGGACCTCGTAGCCCTTGTCGAGGAGGCCCAGACACGTCTGAAGCACGCACACGTGCGCTTCGATACCGCAGAGGATGACGGAGGTCGGCTTCTTGAGCTCCTTGTCCACGTACGCGTCGACCTCGGGCGTCATCATGGAGAAGAGCGTCTTGTCGAACACCTTGCAGTTCGGGGCGTCCGCGAGGTTCTCGTTGATCTCGGCCACCGTGTCGCCGAAGCGCGCAGCGTACTGCGTGGTCACGATGATGGGGATGTCGAGGATCTTGGCGGCGCTCACGAGCGAGTTGGTGCTGCGCACAACCGTTGGCAGCTGGAAGATCGAGTTGCGGAACACCTCCTGGACGTCGCACACGAAGAGCACGCTGGACGCCGGCGCGAGCCGCCCCACGCGCTTCGCCGCGTTCGCTAGCATATCGTCCCTTTAAAGCCCAGCTCTCAGAATGATGTCAAACAAGAAGGATGCCCCAAAGTTCAAGGTGGGGAGAGGCAGTGTACCAGTACAGTATCGGTATGTACCGATATACTTTGTTGTACCGGTATGACTCGGTGCCATTTGCCGTTCACACGTCACAGGTTCTTTGATGCGCGTCAAATAATCTGCGACGTGTGACAAGCTGAAGGGAAACATGGCTTCATGGGAGTGGAGTGGGGGTTACATGCGTGCGAGCATCCTTCGTTGGAGTGGCGACAGCACTCCATCTGTGCTTTCGTCTGCTTCTACTCGCTGTCTCTTTCGCGCAGACCACGAGCCCAATTTGGTAAAGTATAGCAGGAAACGAAGTCTGCTGCAGTACCTGTTGACTGGATCCGGACTTTGTCCCGCCGTTCGGCTTTTACCCATTGGAGCTGCTCGCTTCTAACGCATTAACCGATTTGCGCACTTGTCAAGAGTCAAGCACACACATTTCTTTTATTTGTCGCCAGTCAGCAAACGATGCGATTCTCACGATCCGTCACCGCTGTATTCGCGGCGCTCTCTGTCGTCGCCCCCCGCATGCAGACGTCCACTGCAGTCGCGATCGCGTTCACCAACCGCTGCGACCATCAGATCAATCTGTGGGACAATGTGCAGGAATTTGCTTTGGCGCCGGGCGCTTCGACGCAGCTTCTTGACAACGTCGGCGAGGGCTTCCGAGGCATGTTCCGCGCAGGAAGAGACCCGCAGGCGACATGTAAGGTGCTCGGTAGCGATTCAACACTTCCATCGCCCTTGTCGCCGAAAACTTAACTCGTCTATGTGTTTACCGTGCCGTTTTTCGTAGCGGCCGAGTTCACCTGTAACGGCGGCAAGCTCTGGTATGACATCAGTATCATCCCGACGTCTCCGGCACAAGGACCCGCCGAGTGCCCAAGTCTCGCAGCGTGCAAGCAGTTCACGGGTGGCACTGGATACAACGAACCGATGCAGATTGCACCTCAAAGCAACCTCGACGGCACGCATTGCCGCGTGCTCGCGTGCTTACAGGACGGATGCGATGACGCGTACCAGTTCCCAAAGGACGACACGAAGACCCACAATTGCCCTCTTGACACGGGCTTTATGGTCACGTTTTGCCCTGGTGGATCCAGCGAAGCAGCAGTGACGACCTCAGCACCGTCAAGCGAAGTACCAACGCAGGCGCCAACACAAGTACCAACGCAGACGCCCACGTCAACCCCCCCAGCTGCAACAGCAGCTTCAGTAGCGAATGCCGCGAATATAACAGCGCAGCCTGACGAAGACCAAGTCGCCGGGGAAGCTGATCCTAGTAGCATCCTCTCCAGCAGCTCATCTACCTCGAGATCTTTCGAGAGTGATCCTGCTGCTGTGGCTGCGACTCCCCGTGACGTAATTGTCACCAGTGTTTCGGATCCAACGCCATCTACTGCAGCAAGCAGCGCAGCGCCAAGTGAGCTGCTTGCAGTAGCAGCATCCACTCGGAGCAGCACCAGCAGCAGCACCTCAGGCATCGCGGGCATTCTCGCGATCGGCGCGTTCGGCCTCGCGGCTGCCGCCGCCGTGGCTGCGATCGTGGTCGCGCGACGAAAGAAGTGCAAGTTCGAAGCGCTCTCGGACAAATCGCCCGTTGTGGGGAACTCCGGGCTCCCGACACTGTAGAAAAGTTGCTGGCAGTTGTGCCTAAGTAGAGTCGCCGTATGTCATTTTTTCCCGTACAATAATAAAGAGTGAAGCTTTGGCACCATCCAGATTTGAATCATGAGTACTGTACAAATCGCTTTCAGACCGCAAGTAGCTTCCCGATACGCGCGCTGGGCTTTCCTGTCTGTAAAGGAGTGGCGACGAGAAGACGGGCAGTTGGCTCGAGCAGCCGCTTGTGCGGACGCTTCTCTCGAGCGCACTTTTTGAGCGGCGAAATGGAAGAACTTGCTCGCGACGCAGCTGCTGGCTGCGTGCATGTTCCACCCATGCTACAAAGGCTCAAGCGTCAATTTGAGATCGCTCATGTCTGTACAGCAAGCATGACTCCCAACCCCCTTTTTATTCGGAACTGCGGTCGTTCCTCACGACGGAATTACATTATGTATACAAGAGACCTCGGTGTAGGACCTTGGGACAAATAGGTAAAATGGACGCTGCCGAATTAGCTGTGGCAGAGCTTTGGCTTTGGCGTCTTCGGCGAGGACGCTGCTGGAGTGACCGCGGGGACGTTGGACGAGCCACCGGCAGTAGCAGTGGCTGCTGGCGTCGCCGCTGGAACAGGCGCTTGCGTTGGCGCTTGCGTTGGTGCTTGTGTTGGCGCTGGCGTCACGACTGGGGTCGGCGCTGGCGTAGTCTCAAGCTGCTTTGTCAAGACTCCCGACTCGAGTCCAGACGCTGGCGCTGGCGTGGCGCTCTCTTCGTCGTCTTCCTCGTCGTCGCCGTAGTTGCCTGGCGAGACCTTGCCAACGCTTTCGTTCTCAGTGGACGCCGGAGTTGGAGTAGCCGCTGGGGCTGGAGTCGCGGCAGGCGCTGGGGCAGCAGTGGATGGAGTCGATACTGGAGCCTGCGCCTGGTCGGCCGATCCACTAGGGCAGAACGTGAGCGTGAAGTCCGTGTCCATAGGGCACGAGTGGGTCTTGGTGTCGTCCTTTGGGAACAGGTACGCGTCCGTGCAGCCGTCAGTCAGGCACGTGAGCTGGCGGCAGTTGGCACCGTTCGTGTTGGACGACGGCGTGATCTGTACGGCCACGTTGAACCCTTTGCCGGACGCCGAGTTCTTCTTGCAGTCGTCGAGGCTCGCGCAGAACTCGTGGCCGGGGTTGAGGTTGGGCGGGATGACACTGATATCGTACCACGCGAACGCCATGTCGCCCTTCGTTGCGAACTCAACCACTGCATACACATCCAGGCAAACAAGCATATGACAGCAGCAAAAAGCGTTAGCATCGCAATTCGGACAATGTGCACTAGCATACAGCAATATACGAACTTACAGGTCGCAGCGACGTCGGTGCCGTGGCGGAAGTGGCCCTCGAAGCCCTTGCCGATTTCCTTGGTGGTCGATGCGCCCGTGGCAACCGACTCCTTCGAATCCGTGTACTTGCCGCCCTCGCGCGTCACGAGGTCCACACTGTGCGAGCACTGGTTCTGCACCGTGATCTTGAAGCCCGTGGCCGGAGTCATGGCTAGTGCGGCCATGACCATCGAGTAAGCGAATAACTTAGTCGGCTGCATGATTGCGGACTGATGCGGCCTGGAAATGGATGGGGTCGGAGGGGCAAGGAGCACGCAAGTTGATTAATGAACTGGCCGAGGCCAAAGGCCGCTCGCTGGCTGGTGCAATAGAGGCACGGTGGGATGGACGACTGCGAGGGACGGCATGGGGTGCATAGACAGGAACCGCCGACCTACGATTGCGGATACCGCAAGTGGACTCATACTGGAGCAAGTGTAAATGTGATAGCCAGATGTCGCTGGGGTTCCGCATCTCCAGATGGACAGGCCAGCAAGACCAGAGCCAGCGGTTCTCAGCCCAGTCTAGCGCAAGGCTCAAGTTCCCTTCATAGTGGTAATTCGTCAGACATAATACCCGTTGTATATTGATCGCTATGATTTGATTTATGTAAGCAATATTGTTTTGTATAGGTCCTCTATGACTAGTTTAGTTTAAGGAATTATCCCAAATTTTCTCTCTCCGGTATTGTACGGATGCAGCGACAAGTGTGGGATAGCCCCACAATGCAATGCAGTGACGACGGACTGGGTCTGGCATTTGGATGAAGCGTGGGATCGACGATCGTGGCGATACCGCGCAAAGGCGGCAGACGCGAGAAATTCTTTCGCATCGACTGCGCGTTGGTCGAATCGCACGACGCGGCTCGCAAACGGAATGAATGGGCTGACACTGACGCCAATCGAACGCCTGTCCATAGAAGCTATCTATCTGCACCGCCATTTGGTTTCCGTGCGTGGTAAGTACGTGCTATTGAGCAACTCATGACGTCCCACAGGCGCCTGGCTTTTACTTGCGCATGTTCCTTGAAACGCGCGCCATCTCTTTACGTAAGCCATCGCATGCAGTTTTTTTTTATGATAGAACTGTTCCTTGGCCCATTTGTTTTCCACGCGCAAGCTCAGGAAACACGCACACACGCACCATGAAGACCCATGAAGCAGCCCCAAAGGCCTCGAGCGTCGGATCTTTACGGCTGATTCATGCCGGCAGGGAAAGGGAGGCTGTAATCTCAGATGCGTCCGGTGCTATTAATTAGAAAACAGAATGACACAAAGGACACCAATGGGAACACATCAGCACGCGAATTGCGTGTGTCTGCACCATCGCAGGAGACACTCGGATGCAGAAAGAAAAATGGCTCGCTCGAGGCTTTTAATCCCCGTGTCCGCTTCTCAAATTAAAACATGAAACGGATCTGCACGCCAGAGCTTGTTCGCACACATCAAAGCCTTTCAGTTCTTGCGCAATAAACTCTGGAAAATAGAAACCAGAGACGTCAAAAAGCGATTGGTGCTGAACATCTGTTGCGCGAACGACACACTTGTCTGAAAGGGTCTACTAATTTGCGATTTCACTGTAATGTTCTTTGTGTGCTGGGTGCTTAAACAGTGTCACCCAAATAGCTATCACCCATGTCCACCATCACTTGGTCCTCTAAAAACTCACACACTACACGGGTGAATGGGTCGTTCTCGACATGGAGTGTACCATTTCAGATGGTACATGGGAGCGTCTCTTTATTTAGCGCATTTTAGAGAGTGTCGTTGACCGCAGGCTCGCGACACGAGCCAAGACGCGGAAGCGAGATGGTGCTCACGGAGAAGCAGCGGCAGGACCTGTACGTGGGGAGGGCCTGGGGCGCAGCCCACACACAGAGGAGATGATTCTCTCTCTCTCTCTCTTTATGTATTTGTGTGTGGACGGCACCTGACACGCGTGTGTGTGTGTGTGTGTGCTTCCGACAGGCATCAGTCCGTGCTCGACTACCTCCACGGCATGGGCGAGCGCTTTGCCGACACGGCCGCGGCGTTTGAGCGCGAGGCGGGGATCACAAAGTCCGCAGACGGTGCGGAGATATTCTTGTGGGCAGTGGAGGAAAACATGTGACGATGGATTGATCGAGTGCATGTGTGCGTTTATTTTCTTCTTTGAACCCTTGAAGGCAAGCATGCGGGTCTGCTGGAGAAGAAGTGGACGTCGGTGATCCGATTGCAGCGCAAGGCCATGGAACTCGAGAACAAAGTGCAGCTGCTGGAGGAAACGGCGAAGCTCGGTAACGGCGTCGTGAGTCGCCGCGATCTCCTCGGCGGCGGCATCAGCGGGCGGCCGCGCAACGAGTTTCTCCCGCGTGCGCCACCAAAGTACGCGCTCACAGGCCACCGAAGCCCTGTTACGGTAGGTTCTACCGCGAAATTCCGCGTGTGTGTGTGTAACGAGCACTTAGAGAGATACACTCATGTGGTGCTGCTTGCTGCCTTGTATGCTCTAGTGTGTGGCGTTCCACCCCGTGTTTAGCGTGTTCGTCTCGGGCAGCGAGGACGCGACGGTCAAAGTGTGGGACTTCGAGACGGGTGAGTACGAGCGCACGCTCAAGGGCCACACAAACGCCGTGCAGGCCGTCGCGTTCAACGGCGCAGGCACGCTGCTGGCGTCGACGTCGGCCGATTTGTCGATCAAGCTGTGGGATTTCTCGACGGACGGCGACTACGAGTGCCTCAAGACGATGCGCGGCCACGATCACAACGTGTGCGGCGTCGTGTTCGCCCCGGCGAGTGCGGGCGAAGACCTGCTCTACTCGTGCTCGCGAGACCACACGATCAAGGTCTGGGAGATCTCGACGGGCTACTGCGTCAACACGCTGAATGGCGGCCACAGCGACTGGGTGCGCGACGTCGCCGTGAGCGATAATGGGTTGTACTTGGCCACATGCGGCAACGACAGATCGATTCTGCTCTGGGATCTGCAGCACATGCGCGTGCTGCAGTCGATTCGAGAGCACGAGCACGTCGTCGAGAGCGTCACGTTTGCGAAATCGGGCGTCCAGGAACTCGCGATCGAGAAAGCGCACGCAAAGAAGCTCGCGGCTGCCGGCGCCGTCGTGGCGACCGGAAATGGAGACGAAGCAACACGAGGCCCAGAAGAGGCGTTGACGACAGACATGGCCGTCGATGCCCCGAATGCGTCCACATCGGCTTCCGTCCGGCGAGTCAAGTTTCTTTTGTCGGGCTCGCGGGACCGCACGGTGCGGTTATGGGAAGCGTTCAGCGGCACGCTGCTGATGAACTTTGCGAGCCACGAGAACTGGGTGCGGTGCGTGCGGTTCCACCCGTGCGGCAAATACGCGATCAGCGCGGCCGAGGACAAAACGATCCGAGTGTACGACCTCGAGGTGCGAATTGTGTGGCTTCCATGCTTCACGGCGTCGCAGTTTGCTTCGATCTTGCTGACTTGTCAATGTGTGTGTGTGTGTGTGTGCTTGTGTGACTTTGTCGAAGACTGGCCGATGTGTGCGCACTCTGGACGAAGCCCACGGCCATTTCCTCACAAGCGTCGACGTGCACCCAACGCTGCCGCTGCTGATCTCGGGCGGCATCGACAAGCTCATCAATGTCTGGGAATGCAGTTAGGAAGGTCGTTCGACGTGAATCTTCTTGAGGCGGTAACTGGGCAGGTCATGGGGGGAGGAAAGAGGGAGAGCTCACGGCCCGCCACCGCCACTATAAAACAAGATTTTGTGTCCACGTGAGCCATTGACCCCGACCTGAAGTACTAGAATGATAGCGCGTCTCTTTTTTTATACACTCACACAAAGCACACGTCCACTTTGCATGAACCACAAACAAAAAGGCCACACGCGTTGTCTGGTTTTGTTTCTCATCGAAATATTAGCGCAATTACAATCTTCCTACCGCACAGAGCATCCAAACCACCTGCCGTCCTGCTTCATCTTCCTGTCTGCTCAATCCCCCCGCGCAACGCGCGTCGTTCCCTCCTGCTTCTGCTGCTCTCCCCGTGTATCCGTCTCCGCGCACGCACCTTCAAGTTCCGCCACTCTTTCTTTCCGTTCACAGGCGCACAGCACACACACTTCAAAAATCTTCGTCAAAGGCTGCTGCACGCTCGTCTTGGCAGTCGAGACGCGACTCTCTCACGCGCGAACATTCTCTCGCACGCACACACACACACACCTCAAGAGCTTCCTTCACAGCAGACAACGGACGCACGCACGCATGGACGATCTTCGCTCGACAAGAAAAAGAAGACAAAGCGGCCGGTTTGGTTTAAATGACACTCTTTTGGTACGACGGTCTCGAGTTCCCTGTCAATGCATGCGTAGCTGGTGACTGGCTCTGGACGCTCGGGCGCGCTTATCTCAAGCGGCGGGCTTCACGCTCCCATTCCAACAGGCACAGGATGTCGCCTTCACGGACTGGGCCCTTGACGTTACGGATGATCTTACGCTTGTCATCCTGAAGGAACTCAACACGGACCTGGGTCACGTTACCGGTGTTACCGGTGCGTCCGAGGACGTTGACAACCTTAGCAAGCATGTAGTCGCGTTGTTGGTCCTACGCAAACGGCAGCAAACACAGCACCATTAGCAAACCATTGCCCACTTGCTACTAGTGTGATGTGCGCGTCGTCAGCAGCGCCGCGTCTCTGTCATCGCAGCCTGTGGGAATGAATGGGATGCCGCAGCAGCACAGCGAGCAATGCACGTCGAACACGGATCGTTTTTGGAGTCGGCATGTACGGTTGGTTTAACCGGCAACTCTCTTCCCCATTCTTTCTCGAGGAGCGCAGTGGTGCCTGACGCGCGCAACCGAGAGACCTGTCTGCGCCACTGGAGCTCGTCGCATCGCTATGGTGCAAAGCGTCCTCACAGCTTCAAATTCGACGCCGTCAATTGCAATCTCCCACGAATGCGTTGCGCTGCTGCAGTGGCGTTGAAAGTCCACACTCCAGATCACCCGCGTTGCTTTGCTCTGCCGCAGTCGCGTTCTCAGTCAGCGCGCTCTCGCATCTTGCCTGCACCGTCGACTGCTGCTGCTGTTTTTGCTCGCGCCATTCCCACCCACGCACGCACACAGTCATTCACTCAGTCCTCTCATCGCGCGCTTACCATTTTCGTGAGATGTCGATGAGGTAGTGCAGGAGAAACTACTGGCAAATGAAATCGCGCGCCAAGCCCACGCGCGCTTAAAACCAGTCAAAGCGATCCGAGCCAGCCAGCCCCTCGCGGTTCCTTCGGCGCCGCGAAACCGAGCCGCGGCCCGCTTAAGCGCGCTTAAACCGCACCGGCGTTTCGGCCACCAACCAATCCGCAAAGCGCCACTCGAGCGCAACCACGGTTCTGGGACGGACCGGTTACAATGGACCGGCCTCGTGCCATTCTCCCCCGAGAGAGTGACAGTTTAGAAGACAACACAGCAGCTCACTGTTTCGAGTTGCAGAATTCCTGACACTCGATCCAGTGATCTGGAGCCAAATAAACAGCTCAGCAACACACTGTAGCAAACACCAGAATTACTGGAACTGGAGTTTTTGGATTCAGTGTACCCATTCGCGGGTGGAATCAGGTGGAGCCAAACTTGAGCTGCCACTGCTGGTACTTTTTGAGCAGTTGCTGCGCGGATGGCTTGGTTTTCTCGAGCGACGCGAGCAGATCCTGCGGCTCGACGCGGCCCAGCAGCTCCTGCCAGTTCGCTGCTGCTACGGAGCGAATGCGGCACACTGTAGCTTAGTTACAGAAGCTCATCATTGTCCGCAAATAAAACCCGCGCACACACCTGTGTCTGCGCGCTGGTTGGCGCTCTTTTGCTGCACCTCGATGGCCTCGAGCTGCACCATGAGCCTCCGCACGGGCGCCATGCACGCCTCTTTCGCGACCAGTTTGATGTCCGCGCCAGAGCATCCCTCGGTCCTCGCGACGGCGTCGTCAAAGTCGAAATCTGGTGGCGTGTACGGCTCCAGGAGCGACGAGAAGAGCGCGCGACGAGCCTCCGATGACGGCAGATCCACCAGCACGCGCTTCTCGAGCCGTCGTAGCATCGCGGCGTCCAGTCCCCACGGCAGATTACTCGCTACAAGCACGAACACGACGTCGTTGGTCTTCGAGAGACCGTCCATCTGGATCAGCAGTTCCGTTTTCATGCGCCGACTCGCCTCGTGCTCTTGACCACCGCCGCCGTCACCAGAGCCACGCGAGCCCACGACCGAGTCGATTTCGTCCAGGAAGATTGTCGACGGCGCATGGCGCCGCGCCAGCTCAAAGTGCATGCGGATGAGCTTTTCCGAATCGCCGCGGTATTTACTGACGATCGAGGACGCCGAGATGTTGAAGAACGTCGTGCGGCACTCTGTCGCGACGGCCTTGGCGAGCATCGTCTTGCCGTTCCCCGGTGGGCCGTACAGCAAGATGCCGCACCACGGCGATAGCAGGCCCTGGAAGAGCTGCGGATACTTGAGCGGCATCACCACGGCTTCTTTCAGCAGCCGCTTCGTCTCGAGCAGTCCGATGACGTCACCCCAGCGCACGTTCGGGTTCTTCTGGAAGATCTCGCGCGTGATCGTCTCTGCGAGCGGCCGCAGCTCGGAGTCGTGCATGAATGACAGCAGCGGCTTGATCACGCGCTCTTCGACGCTCTCTTCGGGCTCCTCCGTCGTGGATTTCTTTGTCACAGTAGCGGCTCCAGGCTTTGGGTCCTTGACCTGCGCCTTCGCTGGCTTCTGTCCGACAAGACCAAGGTCCAGCACGGAGTCGTCTTCTGGACTGGACGCCGCGCTGCTTGGTGCTATTGGCCCTTTGCTTGCCGTCACGGTCTTGGATGCGACAGCACCGGAAGGCGCCCCCAAGCTGCTCGCCAGCGCTTTCAACGCTGCATTGTTCTCGACGCGCGCTTCCACGGGCATGTGCGGCGACAAGTACTCGTTGCGCTTGCTGCGCTTCTCGAGCGCCGCTGCCTTCTTGCTGTTGTTGTCACTCGTCGGTTTGTTGTTGCTGTGCTCGTCGGGCGAGAGCCTTCGCACGAGCTTGGGTTTCTTGCCGAACTTCATCTCGTGGTACTCTTTGTATTCCTATGGAAGCCCGCGACAGGGAATCAGCTGAGACTCAAGCCTGGAAGCTGCTGAGGACAACAAGAGTGGCCCCACGCAATGCACATGGGCGTGCGTGTACCTGCACGATACGCAGAAGGTCGATGTTCTCGACGGCTTCGAACTTGGAGATCGCGAACCCAGCCTCCTGCTGCAGCCGCTCGGCGGTCGTGAGGTACCCGTTCTCGCCGCAGTATTGCAGCATCAGGATGAGCACACTGCGCTTGCGGTTGATCAGCCGCTTTTCCTCCCGCGCGTGCGGTTTGTCAGCACACACAGCAACAACAACAAGAACGACGGGTGAGTGTGGCGTTTTGCGTGGCTGTATCTGCATGACACGCACGCACGCACGCACCGCGAGGCGGCTCTCATTCTGCGCCTTCAGCTGCATCAACGGGCTCATGGCGCTCGCTTATTTGATGTTCGGTGCGAGTCGAAGGCCAGCGTGGGTCCATAAATAGTCAGCATCATGAGCATCAACACACGCGTCTCACGTAGCTCTTGCTGTTGTGCTTGCTGGAGCATTAGCAACTTGACCCTTCACTGAGTTGCTAACGTGGATCTTCAAGAGGTGTGCGCATCTACTGCTTTTAGCTAGTCCGGAGCAAGTACACAACACAACCCGTATACAGGACCCCTACTCAAAAAGCAAAGAATCGCCAGAGGATGACATGGAGCTGATCCATGAGCACGTGACCGTCTCAACGTCGCAGTGTGCGCCTCCGCAGCGCGCAGCCGGCGCCGCGCTGCAGTTCGTCGCGGCCAACGCGGGCTTCGCCGCTGTGCGCTTCCGCGCCGACTTCCGCGACTCGTGCAGCGTCCAACTTGTGCTGCTGTCGGATCTCAAGCACGCGACGTGGACGCTCGAGTGTGAGCTGCCGCCGCTGGAGCGCCGCGTGATCGCGTACGTGCTCAAGATCCCGCACGAGCGCGCGTTCGTGCGCGTGCACTACGCAGTGCGCGACGTGGCGTCTCCGGCGCTGGACGAGCTGGAGCGAGCGCAGCAAGCCGAAGCTGCTGCGCTGGAGCAGACGCTCCGAGATGCGCGCGCATCGCTTGGGCACATTCGCCAAGATTGGCTCGAGCCCACGAGCCTGTCAGGCGCGATCGCGGCGCGCTTTTGCGACGACATCAACCGCTTCTTTGGCGACCGCATGTTTGTCGACTTGACGTTCGCGCCGTGTCTGAGCTCATTACTCGGTGGTGCAGGCGAGAAACGTGGGAGTGTGAGCGCCGACCGAGCAGACAGCAGTGCGCTGTACAATTTGTGCACGTGGAGGCATTTGCCAGACGTCGTGGACACGTCGTGGGTGTTTGCGACAGACGAGAAGAAGGCAAGCGAGCCACTGCCGCAGTTCCGCTCGCCGATTCCAGGCCACGACAGCTTTCTGTGCGCTCTCGCATGCCTGTTTGGCTCTCCACACAGGAAGCGCAAGTTGATGGCGCAATTGTTCGGCTTCTCCTCGCTCTGCGAGCATGAGCTGCGTCGCCAGCGCGCGATGCGAGTCCACGTGTGCGCGTATGGGACGCAGTGGAAGCACGTCGTGGTCGATCTCTTTGCGCCAGGGTTCCCTATCGGAAACGGGCTAATGACCGTGAGTTCGGCATCGACGCCAGGCGAAGTGTTCCCGATGCTGCTCCAGAAAGCGTACGCGAAGCTGAAAGGCAGCTATGCGGCCGTGAGTCGTGTCCCAATGCTCGAGATTCTGCGCGAGCTCTCTGGTACGCCCTGGTACGTGGCAAAAGCAGTTAGTTGCCTAGACTCTCTCTTTCTCTCTCAAACTCTCTCGACGATTGATGCTGACGCATTGTGTGACGCGGGGTCCGAGTGTATCCTTCCGCGGAATTCGATCGAGACAACGCTCACGCTGAAGACGCAGCGTCAACGTCTGCACTGCAGACGCTGCTTTGCCGTCGGCTTCCTCGCCGACACGGCAAGGACGCTCAGCACGACCAGTCCGCGAGGCTTGCGTCACGCGTGTTCGTTGCTTCGTTCGGCGCGATCGACAACCACCACTGTGCGTTCCCATTGATCTCAAGCGATCGACACGATGGCGTCCAAGTGCACGATGTCGGCGAGTTGGTTCGCTCGGTGCTCAAACGACCCGCGGATGCAACCAATCGCGCCGCGCTCCATGACGAGAAACCGCTGCTGGCAGTGACTTGGAGCGAGCTTTTCGCGCTAGCTCCACGCGTGTGGGTACAGCTGAGCTATCACAGCGAGGTCAAGTGCCAGCGCGTCAAGTTTGCGAGAAAGCGAGGTGCTGCATCACGGCAACAGGTCCAATTTGCATTCAGCGTCGCCGAACTGAGCCAAGTGGCGATCGTGATCCAGCACCAAGGAGGAAGCCACGCCAGCAGCGCGCTGGAGGCCACGTTGTGGTCCGTGGGGCACAATTTCTCGCCTTCGGCGCTGCTGACGGCGAGTGCGAGCGATGCGGCCGTGTGGGGCGCCGGCATTGTGGAATCCCAGGTGCGTCCTTCCCTTCCTTAGGCATCCCCGAGAGCGTTCGGTGAGGATCTAAACGCTTTCTAACGCGGCGTGCGGCTGCTTTGGCAGATCACAGCGTCTCTTGGACCTGGAGAATATCTCCTCACCGTTGAGGTCACGACGACCAAGACGCGCGAGAAACCAGATGAGGAGGACCGCGGCAAATTGCATCAACCACCAGCACACACGCAGCAAAGCACGGAGGAGAACCTGGCGCTTCTCTTCGAATGCCTCGACCAGAACATGGACGGCGTGATCTCGTCCACGGAGATCGCCGTGTTTCTCGAGCTCCACGAGCACATGGATCCGCCTGCTGAAGCTCTGATTGATCGCTTTGTGGATCGGTTCGGGACGTCGCTGGACAACGTGTCGAGAGGGCTTTTGCGTGATGATCTGCGCGACGTGTACTCGCTTTTTGTAGCGGAGAAGGGCCGCAGCAGCGCTTCCTCAAACCCGCAGCAGCGCTACGCAGAGCTCCTCTGGCACGATCTCCTCCGTGTTCTGCGTTTTGGCAGCACAGAAGGCGCCATCGAGGAGCTGCGGTGCTGCGTCCAGTGCGCTGACGAATCCCCCGTCCTCAACTTGGTCGTCTTACCAGATGATGATAGTGCGAGTTCTCCCTAGGCGCAACTTGGGCTCTTGCGGGTGCTAGGGACGTCCAATTTTGTTGTATATTTAAAAAAAAGTGTTTTACAAGTTCCACACGTTCGTTCTCGCTGCGGCTGGCTACTCACCTCGTTGCTCTCTCTCTCTCTCTCTCTCTCTTTGTATCTGATTCTTTTGCGCCGCACGCTCTCGTTCTCTTTGTCGTTTTTTTCTTCTCCCTGCCGCTTTAATAAATGATACGTCACTCTCGCGTGTGTGGTTGCTGCTCGCTTCGTTATGGCAGCAACGCAGGATCAGCAGACGCCACTCGCTTCTTGCTTTTGCTTTTTTGCTTTTTTGCTTTTTTGCTTTTTGCTTTTTGCTGCCACTGCTGCTTGTGTCTATGTGTCGCGCGGTTACGCGAGCTTGACGCGCTGCTCGAACTCGCGCATGAGCTCGTCGAGCGAGACGTCCGGGTTGGCCTGGAAGAACTCGAGAAAGCCCTGCGCGCTGGCGACCTTGGCGGCGTCCGGTACGGCGTCGGCGTTGCCCGCGGCCGCGGCCTCCGTGGCCTGGTACACGATGTTCTCGGCCTCGTACTGCAGCTCCTTCTTGTCGTAGTACTCGGCGTCGGCCGCGCGCCGCATGAGGTTCAGGAACTGGTCGTACTCGCAGCACGCCATGATGATCTGCACGAAGAACGAGAGCCGCGTGTGGCGCTGGCGCTCCTCCGACAGACGCATCTCCTCCTCGCAGCGCGCATTGTACTGCTCCATCGTGAACCCGCGCGCCGCCAGAAACTCTGTTTATTTTCAGATACATAAAACGTCATACGTCAGCCGTTTAGCGCCCATTTGCGCCAACGAGCAGCTGCGCAAAGCGAACCTTCAATGTACTCGTTCGCCGAGTCGATAAACAGCAAATGGAGCTCCTTCCACGACCTGTATACAGCAAACCCACTGTTAGCGCGCGCGCCATCCCCAACACAAAGCAAGACGACGGCCGCATGCAGTACAGGAGACGCACGCTTCGACTTGCGCGAGCTGCTCGGGCGTGGGGCCGCCCTTGGCCATGAGCAGCGCGAACTTGTCGCCGTGCGCGTCGCAGAATGCGTCGACGGCGGCGCGGAACGCGTCCGAGCCGATGAACGCGGCCACCCACTCGAGCACGTCGTCGCCGGCCTCCATGTCCTTGATCAGCGGCGTCTCGTAGCGGCTCAGCAGCTCGATCGCGTCAAAGTGCGTCGCCATATCTTGTCGAACTCTTGGCCTTGCTGGCGCAGGACACAGTGCGCCTTGGGGAAAATCGGCACCAAGCAGGAAGCGATAGAGAGCCACAACAAACAGACAATAGCGTACAGTGGGCCCCGACGGTAGGAGCGCCGCGCAAATTGCATAACCTCACGGATTTAAACCAGTGGAGTGTCTCAAATCGTATATAAGATGCGGATGCCAGACCTTGAAAAATTTATAAATAGGGTAGAATGGGTGAGTGCGCTCTGCCGCTTCGTGCCAGGGATCACAGTGAGCACGCAGAAAGAACGATAAAAACCTCACTGCAAGTGTTCAGCGTGCGGGTGTTGCTGAGGTTTTTCGAATGCCAATTTTGCTGCTGTTGTCAATTCGAGACGGCAGGGTTTCTTGCTCGTTGGATCGCCATGTGCGCGATGACGACGGTCGTCTCCAACAATTGCGACTGACTCAAAAAAGAGACCAGACACGTTCGCGCGGCGTCTACCGGAACGCGAGAGGTGCAGCGCTACCCAAAACGCAGAACCAAACAGCCGCATTTTGCGCTGGCAAGTTGTTCGCATGTTGCATTATTGTTGCTCGTGCTACAAACTGCAAACACATGACTCGCTGACCAAGTGCATAGAGAAGCTGCTGCGCCGAAGCGCATTATGCCCTCAAGTTCCCCCTCCCTTTGGCCAAAATTTCGGGTGCTCCGGACGTTTGCTGGTGCTTTGCAGCTTCTTTCGAAAGCGAGTTGCGCACTTTATCACAGCGTCCACCACACACATAAACAGACAAAACAGCAAATGCGCGCGCACACACACATACTCCCGTCAACATATGCAGCGAGTCTCGTTCGCTGCAGTGACGGAGGTGGCTCTGACTTTCTTCCCTTTTTTACGGTGAGATGTCCCACCACCACCATCTTGAAGTTTTTTTTTTGGGTTGTTGTTAGGGGGCAAACCCCACGGGATATCCAACGGGTTATGCCCACTTCAACAACCCAGTGGTTGATACCCGTTCCAAACGATTGACCCAGAACACGTAAGACCCACTCGTCCCAAAATAGCCTACCGAACTAAGTTTAATGAAATCCTAATTCCCCCCAAAATAGCCTACCGATTTGGGTCTGCACCGCACGCGCCAAAATACGAAACAGAAAAGAGTCAAAAAGGGGGAGCCGAAGGCGTCAGGAGCGCTGTTTGCGAGAAGCATGGCGCTGAGCATCGACACAGCGAGCATCAACGGCGAGCGCGACGGCGACGCGCAGTCGCCCGAGGCGATGGAGGACCTGGTGCTGTCGCCCATGGTCGAGGACGTGGACGCCAGCGACGCGAGCCTGCTGCCGCTCTCCATGACGGACAGCGCGAGCGGCGCGCGGCCGCTGCCGTCGCTCAACGGCCCGATCACGTATCGTGACGTGCCGTTCATCGGCGTGTACGTCGCGCATGCGCTGCTCACGCTGATCGCAGTGAACGCGATCCGCAGCGACGACGCGGAAGACGACAGTGACGATGATGGCGGCAGCCAAGCGCATGCACATGCAGCTGCAGGGCTGAGCGCGGACGACATTGGCGTGGCGCTGCGCTCGCTGTGCGTGATCAACATCCTGTTCGCCGTCGGGTGGATGCTGCTGTTCGCGTTCTACTCGAAGATGCGCTTTCTGCAGGGCTCGTGCGCGTTCTCGACGTTCGGGCTGCTCGTGCTCACGGTCATCTTGCTGTCGATGGAGAGCGGCGACGCGCTCTTTCTCGGCGTCCTCGTGACGTTCACGATCGTCGTGGACCTGGCGTGGATGATCAAGACGAAGAACGGCTTCGACTTTGTCGCTGTGCTCTTCGAGCTCGTCGTGGATTTTCTGCTGGGCCACCCGTCGCTCGCGGCCGCCACGGTCGGCATCCTCGTCGTGTACACGATCTGGGCGAGCTGGCTGTGCACGACGATCGCGTTCGTGGGCTCACACGACGTCTCGCCCTGGGGCTTCAGCATGCTGTACATGTACCTGCACTTCTACTGGACGTCCAACGTGTTCAAGAACGTGCTAACCGTCGTCGTGTCGGGCACGACCATGATCTGGTACTACAAGGACGATTCGTCGTCGGACGTGTCGCCATCGCTCGCTCGCGAGAACGTCTCGGACCACGACGTCTCGCCGTTCGACCTGGAGCAGCAGGCGAATGACAGCAGCAGCGGCGCGTACGCGCCGAACGCGCCGAGTGCGAGCGCCATGGACCGCCGCATTGTCGGCCACTTCCTCAAGTCGGCGCTCTCCAGTTCGTTCGGCTCGGTCTGCATCGGCTCGCTGCTGTGTCCGCTCGCGCACGTCATCTGGAACGTCGTGCGCTGGGCACGTCGCGACGAGTCCGTGCTCTCGCGGCGCTTCGTGTCGCTGCGCTCCGAGTCCGTCGAGCACTTTATCCGCACGTACCACAAGTACTCGTTCGTGCACATCGCTGGGTACGGCAAGCCGTTCTACGTCGCGGCGCACGACGCGTGGGCGCTGATCGAGTCGCGCGGCGTCGAGGCGATCGTCGACGATGACCTCACGAGCCGCCTGCTGCTGCTCGGCGCCAACGGCTGGGCGAGCGTCATGGGCGCGATGTGTCTCTCGGCGCTGTCAACGTCGGGCCACGCCGTGTTCTTCGGCCTCGCGAGCTTCGCGCTCTGCTACACGACGCTCTCGATCGCGACGCAGCTCGTCACGGCCGCGATCAAGACGCTGTTCGTGTGCTTCGCCGAGAATCCGTCGCGGCTGAGCCAGCTCAATCCACTCATCTACCACCGCTTCGTGCGGCTCACGGAGCTCAAGAGCTTCCGCGACCACAAGGCGCCGAGTGCGCGCGCCATCAGCTGAGAGAGAGAGAGATAAAGATGGAGAAGCGGCGCAAAGGGGGAAGCGTGAACACTCGTGGGACAGGAGCAGGATACATAATTTAAAAGGCTTCAGTCAAAGCAAAGTTGCATTTTGTAGTTGGCATGGGTTCATTCATTCACCATGTTCGTCGGCATCGATTCTATTTAGTGTCATTGGCTGAAAGCTGTTGAAGAAAGTATGCGATTGGCTAAAACCATGTACAATCGGCTGGGAACTTCGGGAAAATCAGTCTCCCGACTTTTTGCTCAACACTAGAAAGCAAGAAATGAACGGCGCTCTGCGCGTGGCGCTCGCGGTGTCGCTCGCGGGCATGGCGCTGCTGCCGCTGTTCGGCCTGCTGCTGCGCCTGCAGCCGGCGTTCGTGCACGGGCTCCACGTGAAGGCGTCGGCGGCCGAGCGCAACTGCTACCTCGCGGCGGGCGCCTACGGTGTCGCGTTCCTGTGCAGCACCGCGGCGCTCTGGGCGCGGAGCCGCGCACCGCCGCGTCTTGACGAGCCGCTGTTCACGAATGAGACGAAGGGGAAGCGCCCCGCGGGCTCCCACAGCGTCGAGCTGAGCGCGACCAAGAAGGCGCTCGGGAGCGAGCCTGAAGCCGCGACAGCCGACAAAGATGAGGACGACGAGGACAGCGAGGGCGAAGAGCTATGAGCGCGTGTATTAGTTAGCGTCTTCTCCCCCCCTGTGTGGGCACGTAGCAGTAGAGTAGCAAGCGCCGTGTAATATAATGAAAGCAGTTAGCCCGCAAGCGTGCGTCTACACTACACGCTCCAGACTGTCGACTAGCACTTGTAGACGAGCACGCCGATCTCACCGACGTAGAGGTAGAGCATGTGGCGCTACTGGTAGCTAATGTCGAAGCCGTAGCCCTCGCCGATGAAGCAGTGCCACGACGCGCCGAACTTCTTGTCCATACTCTGCTTGATGAGCTGCGCCGCGGCCTTGTAGTTCTTGACGGGCACGTGCTTGTCGCACGCCATGGTGATGATCTCGATCGTCTCGGTGCACACCTCGGCCGTCATGCCGTTGAACTTAAGGTGCGGCCGTGAGCTGATCTTGCGGTACTCCTGCTCCGCGACCTCACTCGCGAGCGCCGCGTCGCTCTTCGAGGGCTCCGGCATCGCCGCCGAGTCGCTTTTTGCACACAGGGAACGAATCGGAACCAGACGCCGCCGCCGCCGTTCCCCCGGAGAGTCGCGGCGTAGCATTGGATGGGTTCCGTCCGCCAAGTGACCAGCCGCGTGGCTCCCCACCTCACGACTGTCGCAGCTCAGGTGCAGATATGAACCATTCAAGGTGCGCATCGACTGCGACAAAGCCCCTGCTGTGTTTACTTTGCCGGCGCATTTGGTATCACGATTGAAAGTGATCACGTGGCTTTACCGCGATGATGAGGGTACAGGGCGTGGTTTTGTAGTCGCAGACCATCATTTCGCTCCTGAAGAGCTACGAGACTTGTTGCTGTCCTCACTCTTCAATTTGCGCTGCACACGCTCGAGACCATACTTCCCCTCCCCCCCAACTCACACACAATGCCGACCAAGCTGTTCTCGCCCCTGACGCTCGGCGGCAAGACGGACCCCGTGCAGCTTCAGCACCGCGTCGTGGTGGCGCCGTTGACGCGGCTACGCTCGGGCGAAGAGGGCGCGCCGCCGCCGTTCGCCGCGACGTACTACTCGCAGCGCGCGACCGAAGACGGGCTCTTGGTCACCGAGGGCATCTGCATCAGTCCGACAGCGCGCGGGTACTTTGGCACGCCGGGGCTCTTCCGCGACCAGCAGCTGCAGAGCTGGCAGCACGTGGCCAAGGCCGTGCATGCGAAGGGCGGCAAGATCTTCGCCTAGCTATGGCACACAGGCCGGGTCGGCCACCCGTTCAACCAGCCCAACGGCGCGCTCCCTGTGTCGTCCAGCGCGACGCCGCTCGATGGGGTCAAGACGTCGGCCGTCACGCGCGAAGGCCGCAAGACCTACGTGACGCCATGCGCACTCGAGGTCGACGAGATCGCGGACATTGTCGAAGACTACCGCGTGGCGGCGGTCAACGCGATTAACTCGGGCTTTGATGGCGTCGAGCTCCACGCCGCGAACGGACACCTTCTCGAGCAATTCCTGTGAGACGGCGTGGACAAGTACGGCGGCTCGATTGCAAACCGCGCGCGGTTCCTCTTTGAGGCTCTCAACGCGATTCTCTCGAGCGTCGAACCGAGCCGAGTCGGCGTGCGCTTGTCGCCGTTTAGCAACACGTTCGGGTGCACGGACTCGGACCCAGGGAGCATCTACAGCTACGTTGTGACGAAGCTCGACGGCTTTGGTTTGGCGTACATGCACGTCGTGGAGCCGCGCGGCCGCCATGAAGCTGGTCCACTGGTGCCGACGTCTGGCGTGACGGCGTTCTTCCGGCCGCTGTACCAAGGCGTCCTGATCACGGCGTCTGGGTACTCGCGCGAGAGCGCGATGCAGACGGTCGACGACGGCCTCGCGGACCTGGTGGCGTTCGGCCGCGACTTTATCGGGACACCCGACCTCGTGCACCGCTTGAAGCTCGGAGCTCCGCTGAACGCGTACGACTCGAGCACGTTCTACTTGGGTGGCGAGGCAGGCTACACGGACTACCCGTTCCTGGGAGACGAGGGCGATGAGCGCGATACCGCAGAGGTGTGAGCCTAGATAAATAAATTGCATTACACTATTAGGGGGGGTGCTTTCCTATTTTCTGCTACCTTTACTATGGGAGGAATATGCAAATGTGCAGTTTTTCTGTGAGGGCCACTATTCGGTTAGACGAGTATAGTGAAATCAAGTCAAAATGCAAAACTGGAACAACCAGATGTGACC
>JAADVP010000304.1:0-26250 GCA_023335675.1 Globisporangium solare | reverse complement strand
TACGACCCAAAGCACTGCCACGCGCATTCCTGGACGAAGGGGGAGTTTGTGATCGTTGACAACTTCGCGATGATCCACGCTCGAACGGGCATGAAATCCGACGGACGTCACGTCCGACGCGTGCACATCAACTAAGTTGGAGCCGATGTCGACGAGCAGTGCATATAGTGTATGTGATACTGAATCTCCATGAAGCATGCGTGCCACAGGAGCATGAGTTGATGGGATTTTGGCTCCATTTCTTACTATCTCTTTGAGAGGTGTTTTAGTTAATTTGATAATTGAATATTGTTTTAATTGTTGCTCTTTTGCAATATTCCTATATAGTTTTAATTGTGTATTGGTGTCTGTCTGTATTGTTGCTTTTTATTATTATTTTGAGTTTTGCTTCTTGACAAAACGGGTGGCACAAATTTGACTCATTTATGCAGACTTCGCTTCCCTCTCGACTCGAGAACGTGAAATACGTAGACCTTGATGTCCTGGTGCGGTTCGAGTCCTGTGGAGACTGTGATCTGATGTACACCACAGTGGGAACTTCCCGTAGGAAATTGGACATGGCTATCTTGAATAAAGAACCTTTTCAAAACAAAATAGAAACCAGGTCTAACCCGCACAAGCATGCAGCCCTATTTTAGGAAGTCGAACGCTTGAACGGATTCACATTAACGTGGCACAGACACTCAAGGTGGAAACTGTTCGCACAGTGTGGCTATATCAGAGCATGGGTATTGTCGCAGTTCTATATACCTCGTCATAGCTGCTGCATTAACGCGACAAGGACTACCTGCGGCAAAATGCCCGGTCGTCTCAGCAATACTCTCGCATCCGCTGCGGTGTGTCCTTCATCGCCTGCGACCGCATCGCATGGCGTTGCTGGTGACTGGAAATAACGAAACTACTCGGAATGCAGCAAACATGTTTGACAGGTTTATCTCATGTTTAGATCAGTCTAAAATTTGCTCCAAACCTAAAATCTACGAGGCTGTTTTAGAACTTTAAAAAATGGTATCAGGTTGCCATATTTAGATCTAATTGGCTGCACGGTTTGCCAGCCATTCGTCCCGCCATTGAGCCTGCGGACATTCAAGCTCAACAGAAACTTGAAACGACAAAGATAAGTTCGAGACGATTTGGTTTCTTCTGCAAAGGGTGGTGTTAAAAAAACACCAGGATAGAGTTTGCGCCAGTCAGAGATCTCTCATGCGGCGTGTGTGCTGAACACGGCAGCGATCGTCCAGGAACGTGGGCTCGCGCACGCTGCTCGCCGATCGCTTACGACCGTTCGCCTCGGATGCGACGAGCCAATTGGATGTCCTTTGGCATGATCGTGACACGCTTGGCGTGGATCGCGCACAAGTTGGTGTCTTCGAAAAGGCCAACGAGGTACGCCTCTGCGGCCTCTTGGAGCGCGAGCACGGCCGAGCCCTGGAAACGTAGGTCGGTTTTGAAGTCCTGCGCGATTTCACGCACGAGACGCTGGAATGGGAGCTTGCGGATCAAGAGCTCCGTCGACTTTTGATAGCGACGGATCTCGCGGAGCGCGACCGTGCCTGGGCGGTAACGGTGCGGCTTCTTCACGCCGCCCGTGGCAGGCGCGCTCTTGCGGGCGGCCTTGGTGGCGAGTTGCTTGCGTGGGGCTTTGCCGCCGGTGGACTTGCGCGCGGTTTGCTTGGTACGAGCCATGGTCACTTGCTGGTGCTGGACCCGAATTGAGAATGAAGAGTTGAAAGGCGTGCTAGTTGCCGGCAGGCGCTCGCTCTCTCCCAACTTTTCCCGCCAAGACGTTGGTGCGGTTTGAGCTCCCTATCCCTATTTACTGCGCAGGATGCTCTGATTGGTGGAATAAAAAAACAATTGTTTCTAGCCAGGTGGAAGACACGCAATTCAACGTTCTCGCGCAATAAATAACCAATCGGAGGCGTTTGCCTTTTTTTTTGAATTGCATGATTCTCACGACTGAACTTGGCACGCAAAGCAGCAAAACGCCAAATCACAAAAAGGAATTAGCCATTTTTTCAAAGGAAAGGAGCGTCTCGACGTATTTCTCTTGGACATAGGGTGTTCAAACAGTGGAGCAGATCAATCGACGCTGGATAGCTGCGTTTTCCTTTTTGCGTATTTGGCAGAACATTGAAACTCCGATTCAACTGCATTTATCGAGTTTACAAATTTTGAATTGCATCGCGGTCATGTCGGACCAAGTCGTGTGTTTAGCCGCAGTTTGTATAATAGTTTGTGCTTGCAGCGAATGGGTAAAAGTGCATACGAGCCCGTAAAAACTCGGGCAGTGAAATGTCGGAAAGATTTAAAGACCATCCTTGGACGAGGTAAATAAAGTAAGCACACGGCCAAATCAATTGCATTATGGTTCAGTTACGATGATCGAGATGGCGTGAATGGAGGCGCTTGCCTCAGGCGGCCGTGTGTGCGAGCGCACGATTTACCGCGGGAAATACAGGTGCCGCGCCACGAGGCCTCGAATGCCAGAGGAGCCGCCAAGGCACTCGTAAAACTGCTCGGGATCGTTCTCATCGATGGCCGAGACCTCGTCCTTGAGCAGCAGCAGCGCTTCCAGCAACGCGAGCTTGAAGCTCGCAATATCTTCACGGAGCGCAAGCAACTCGCTCGCGTTTGCGACTTCGCCCGACGTCCCCGCCGCGGCTTGGGCGTCTGTGTGAGCTCGCGGTCGTCGCGATGCTGCTGCGCGGCTGCCGCTGACAGAGGCGCATCGACACGAAGTTGAGCAAGCAAGCGTGTCACCTCCGCCTTTGACTCGAGAGTGCCCATGGCATTGCGGATAGCGGCCTCCAATCTTTGGACGCGGCCGGTGCTCGCAGCGACGAGCGGGAGCGCAGACGCAATGGTAGCCGTCTTGAGCATGATCAAAGGTCCGACGGGTTGAAACAAAGTGTCGCTCGGCTGGTGAGTTGAGAAATGCGTGCTGTGGTGATAGACAGCGCTTTACTGCCACGAAGAGCAAGCACGAGCTCTCAATACGAAGAGTAGCAAAAGTAAAGCGCAGGATGCCCTCGTCATCCACGGTCGTGGCGTGCACTGCGCGCCCTCTGTTGTCGTAACTATTTCCGTAAAGCTCACGCCCGCCAGTCAGAGTAGAGCACCCCTAAGACGACAGACATCCTCGCAGTATACCAGAATCATGCCGTTCTTGTGCCGTGTTGAAGTTCAAAAGATCGTAGAGATCACAATGTATAATTCTCCGTGACGCCATTGTTGCCGCACAGCGCTAGGCAATCCTGTGTCAGCGCTCACTTGCTCGCAGTCCCGAGGCAGTTAAAGTACCAATAATGAATCTTTGGTTGGCTTCAATGCTATGGCAGCGCCCGAGATGACCCCAGGAAGTCTCTCCAGCAGCCCCACAAAGTGCTGCAGTCTCCGATGGACATTTCCTAGCGCTGCTGCCGCAAATCCGTCCCCAGATCGCACGCGTTCCCTCCAGCCACCCCAGCAAAACGCCGCATGACGCCCAAGATCCGAGCCATTCGATTGGTTTCCAATGTATCGGTCTGTTTTCGTTTTTCTCGCGTCAAAACCCAACGAACCTCGTGATCACAGAATCTCAAACGTCCTCGAGACGCTTGCAGGAGTGCACTTGAGACTGCAGAAGCCTCTCGCTCATTTGCCGCAAGCGCTAGGCAGAAACGCAAATACTCCCGCGCATAGATGGCTCAGCTCGCGAAAGAGCTTGGATGGGCGAACACCAGATTGCGACAGCGACGCCAAGTTTGATGAGCCTTACAAGGTTCCAGTCACAGAAGACGCGTCGGCGCGTTTGTTTTCTTTTGTTTTGTTTTCTGCACAAGAATACGTGGCCGAATCAAAATGGTATATTCACAAGCGTTACTGTTAGCGGTCCTACGCAGTCAACAAGCCGACGAGGGTCGTCAAGCTACACTCCGACGTGAACGTGATGCGCGTGAGCTGGTCGGGGTACGGGAAGCTCATGTTGAGCACCTTGATCGGCTCCTGCAGGAGCCCGACGTCGGTCGCGTACGGGTTGTCACCGCGCATGAAGAACTGCACGGCCCCAGATGCGATGCCCCGGATCATCTTCTGCACCACGGCCAGGTGGGAACCCGTGGCGTCGATGAAGATGTGGAACATCTGGGTCGACTGGCCGCGAGGCACGCCCAGCTCGGGCAACATGGCCACGCCGTAGCCCAAGTAGTCCTCGCTAAAGTAGAGCGTGAGGTTGAGCGCGCCGATGCCCTGGAGCCCCAGCTGCGCCGTGTTGGTCACGGTCGCGTTGATCGTGATGTCGAGCGCCGACGACGAGCACGAGTTCATGGTCATGCGCTCGATCACGTTCGGCGGGTCGGCGTAGTTGTTCATGCCGGTGAGCGCGAGCGTGCGGTCGAACTTGAGGCCGCCCTTGGAGAGGCCGAGCGCGTGCGCCTTGAGCTTGGCGTGGGCGTCGATCGTGAGGTTCTTCTGCGTGATGATCGCCTCCGACAGCTGCGCGAACACGTCGGCGTCCGAGACGACGAGGTCGCTCGTGATGAGGATGTCGTACTCCTGCTTGCCGGTCTTGAGTTTGAGCTTGGGGAACTGGACGGTGCCGAACGGCTTGTCCTCGAATAAGAGTGTCACTTCCGTCGGGTCGCTCGTGGCGCCGATCGACAGGTGGTGCTCGAAGCGCACGCTCATGTTCGTGCCGAGCGTGCGCACGTCGGCGCCCTTCTCGACGTGCACGATGTCCATGTAGTTGAGCGAGATGTGGACCTTGTCGGCGTTGTGCTGGAAGAGCGGCACGGCGACCGCGAACCACAGGATGATGAGCAGCACGCCGAGAGAGACGAGCACGGAGCCGGCCACGGCCGCGATCCACCGGCGCTTGGTCAGGCGCCAGCAGAAAAACTTCTTGGTCCGCGGCTGCGTCGGCGCCAGCGGGTCCTTGAACTCCTTGTCCGTCTCGTCGTGGACGTCCGTCACGGCGAGCGCCTTCTCGACCTGCGGCGTGCCGGCGTCATGCTGGACGTAGTCCGTGTTCACGGGGCTGTTGCCGCTGTTCACCTGCATCATCGGGGACAAGAGCGCGTACGGGAGACTGCGGGGGCTTGGGGCTCACAGCAGCGGTGCGCGTTGAGAAGTGAGGAGGGCGCATGGGGTCCCACCCGAGCGCCCGCGCTGTTGACGGCATGTTCGGGGATTGCGACGTGAAGAAGAGCATAAACGGCGTGTTGAATTCAATCGCGACGGGCATAGCGTTGGATGCACACTTAGTACTAGTATCAGTCTATATTAATGTACAGGTTAAACCTCACTAATTAATCAGAGGATTTTTGATTAGTTATGATAAAGTATGTGTTTTCGTATGTGTCGAATCAAAAGGCAGTTTCTCGAAGTGGAAGGGATGGGCCTATGCATTTTGCTCTGTGCAGAAAATAGAACCGAGACCCTCTCTCACCCTATCTCTCGCTCTTGATTGGCCAAAAAGGCATCACAGATCCATTTCCGCCGCCAACAAACTTCAAGTCCACTTTTCTAGCAGCTTCAAGCACCCATCGCTGATTCGTGAGAAGGGAGCGCCCTTCCCCCTCACTGAGCGGGGCTCGGCTCTCAGCCACTCGCCCGCGTCGCGTCCAACTCAGCGCGGCGTCCAAAAGGAAGCTGCCTGCATGCGCCAGCTTCGCTCGGGGTCCTCGGGGGTTTCTCGCGCGCCGTTTTGTCAAAAGCGCATTTAGTAACGCCGATGCACCAAAAGCGCTTGCTGATTGCCCCCGCTCGTCTATGGCGCAGGGTCAACCATGATTACCCACTGCGTGGGTAGTGCATGCCGCCACCATCGCGAGAGTGGACCATCTCGAAAAAGAAAACAAAAACTGCAGGTACAACATCCGTCCGTCCGTCCCGAGTGCAGGTGCATCTCTTGTCGTGAAACGAAATGCTGACGTTGGCGGCACCGTTTCGCGATTGGAGCCCTTTCCTTTCTTTCTTTCTTTCTTCAGAAGGCATCTCAAGAGAGCCTGCACCTGATGATGCCGGTTGGGGGAGTAATTGACGGCGCCCCATCCTCCCTCCCCTCAGCGTCCATTGCAGGCTTCGCCGCCTCTTTCACGGACCGAACGAGCGGGGGTTTCTTTCCACGTTGTGCCGTCTCCAGAGCATTATTTTAATGCCGCCGTCGCCACCGAAACCCACCAGCTGGTCGATCAGCAATGCGGACTCCATTGACTGACTACAGGATGCAGATCCATCAGCACTCCATAACGATCATCAGTTTTCAAGCACCAGTCAAAGTTCGGAGCTACTGTATTTTAATACCAGCCACCTTTTCCGGTACAACCTACGCTCAGCCGGTAAGTTTTTCATACCGGTACATCCTACGGTATAACCTCCAAGATCGAATTTCAGGATCAAATGTATTTACACAGGTTACGCTCCTCGACCCGGGTCGTGAAAAACCCGTGTCCATCCGAAGCCCAGACCCATCTGCTATTTGTGGACCCGGCTCGCCGCCACCAATTAAAAGGCTGCGGGCCATTGGTTGTTTGCTGGTCGGAGCTCGTGTCTGGCTGGGTGCCTGCGTGCTTGCGCCTCGAGCGCGCTCATTTCGACTCCAAAGCTTGATCCATCATGCCAGTACGTCCGCTCGCTAGGACGATGTGTAGAAAGACTACTGTAGCGCAGACGGCTTGGTACCAGCTGCTGCTGCCGCTTTGCGGCCTATAGGGACCACAATGACACGCCTGGGCTAACGATTCGCGTGTGCTGTGATACTGCAGATCCGTCAATTCCAAGTTGTTGGCCGCAAGGCGCCTACCGAGAAGGAGCCAAACCCTCCAGCGTACCGCATGAAGCTGTTCGCGCCGAACGAGGTGTTGGCCAAGTCGCGCTTCTGGTACTTCCTCCACCAGATGAAGAAGATGAAGAAGACCACGGGCGAGATCCTCGACGTCAACGAGGTCAGTTTGACGCGCTGCATGCGCGCACGCTTCGTCCAGCAGCCACTCCTAGCGATGTCCACGAGCGCTTGTTTGCCACGAGATTAGAGCTTCATGAGGGGGCAGCATGACTCTTTTCCAGCTTACAAACCGCTCCCGCTAGTCGAGTATCGCGGTGAGATCCGTTGTTTAGCATTTGGATTCCGTGCGGAGACGTGAGAGATTATCGAGTGGATGTGACTATCCCCAGTCCTCCTTTCTTCTCGATACCTCTCGCGGCTCTGTCACCTCCTCCCCCACCTCCATTCCATTGGCGCTATCACAACAACCCAAGGATCGAAAAGCCACCACGCGAGGCGCTGGCGATGCGCGAGCATAGCTTTTCTGTATGAACGAGCACTGACAATTGCGAACTCTCTCTCTTGCTTTATGTGATGACTATACAGTTGACCGAGAAGAACAAGCGTGTCGTCAACAACTACGGCATCTGGATCCGTTACAACTCGCGCTCGGGCACCCACAACATGTACAAGGAGTACCGTGATGTGACCTTGTGCAAGGCCGTGGAGCAGATGTACTCGGAGCTCGCCGGTCGCCACCGCGCGCGCCCTCGCTCGATCCAGATCATGCGCACCGCCATCGTGGCCGCCAAGGACACGAAGAAGCTCAACGTGCAGCAGTTCCACGACTCGAAGATCAGGTTCCCGCTCTCGCACCGCATCGCGCGCCCTGCGACCAAGAACCAGCGCACCGTGTTCAAGGCCAGCCGCCCAACCACCTTCCGTGGTTAAGCGTTGCGCGCTCTCTCTCTATCGTGGCGCTGTGGGCGCGCGCAGGCGGCTGTTTGCGTGTCTGCGCGCACTCGTTGGGCCATTTGTAGCAAGCTGATAGCTAAGCAGGGGTTTGATTTTAGGAACTTTTTTCTACCGGAAAAACAGAATGAAATCGCCCCGCGAGTCGGATTTGGAGTTTGTTCATTTTGCTGTTTTTACCATGTTTAAACGCTCCTTTACTCACTAATATTGACTCAATGCTGTCTGCAGCGCGCGCATGAGAGTGCGCTGCTGCGCCATGAACTTTCGGATCGCGAGCGCTGGGATGTCGTCCGCTTTGTCGTCCTCTTGGTCGCTCAGACAGGCCTCTAGCGCCCTCAGCCTCGCGTCCACGACGCTCAGAGCCGCTGCGACGGCCTCGGGCTCCAGCGTTCGCTGCTGCCACTCTGCTTGACGATCGAGCAGCTCCAGTGCCAAGAGGGGCGACTCGGTCACCAGCGCGACGCTCACGAACCGCACGACGCTCGGCGCGTGCACTGGGTCGACGCACAGCTCGGGCGTCCAGGTCTGCAAGTCCAGGCCCTCGAGCATCTCCATGAGCGCGCGCTTCCGCGCATACGGTAACGCGTCAACCGCGTCGCGGTCTCTTGTCGCAAGTGAGAAGTGTGCGCAGTCGTGCGGGTTCGCGTCGAGCACGAAGCCGTGGAACATGAGGTAGATGTAGTTGGGCTGCGCGTAATTCTCGACGACCTGGGCGCCGCGCGCAAAGTGCCACGACGCCTTGGTGGTCGCATGCCGCGCGTGGGCATCGAGCACCGTTCGGTGCGGAGCCTGGTCAGCTCCGAGCGCCCCGCAGTTGACCATATCAAGCAGCGGCACCAAGTGGCGCTCACCCGACCACCAGATGCTTCGCGAGTCCTAGATCGCGTGCGCCCAGCGGAAGCGCGTCTCCGTGAGCCACGGGAACGAACCGACCCGCTGCTCAACGAACTCGAAGCTCTGCGTCACGCACCGTTGGTACTTGACCATGTGCGGATGCAAATCCGTCGACGCGAGCAGCCGCATGTGCGTGCGTGCATCGAAAAACAGCGGCGAGAGCGCCGAGAGCGTCTCCACGGACGGCAGCATGTCAAGATACGGCAGCCACCGCAACTTGAGCCGGTCGGGGCCGAACTTCTCGTCTAGCAGGTGCAGTACGAGCAGCAGCGAGTCGTCGACTGTGTAGCGCCGTCCGGCTCCCTCCTGTAGCGCACGAAGCAGACGCTGCAGCGACTTGGACCGCGACGCCGAGCGCACGCCCATGACAGTGTCCACGGGGACGCTCAGGTAGACCTCGCCGCGCTCCAGCGGTTTGGTCGCGAATGCGCCGTATCCGATCGACGGACTCACGAAGCGGAGCTCCACGTGGTTGATCAGCAGGTTCTGCGCTGCCAGCCATTCCTGGAAACGGCTGAGCCGCTGAGCGTCGTCATGGACCTCTTCGAACGTCGCCGTGGACATTGTGTCCTCCGCAGCTGCTTGTGCCATGGCCACAGTGTCCTCAATGTCCTCGACAGCGAGTTGCCGTGCTTGCAAGTGGCCGAGCGCGCGCTGCAAAATTTGTTTGCGAGTGATGCGGAACTCCACGGCCGCACGCTGTGATACTGGCACCGATCCACTTTGCAGCAACTCGAGATCCTCGTCCAGCGTTGTCGGGTACGAGTGCCGCAGTTGCGTGTCGATCGCACGCGCCAGGAAGGCCGCGTACTCAGTCTGCTCTGTCATCATACTCGACGCGCTCGTGCTTGGAACAAACCACCGCGCGTAATTCGCCTTCATGCCGCACTCGTCCGCCATCGCTCTCGCGTCCGTCGTCACGAGGGCGAAGTAGAACCGCGCGAGCTGTTGCGTGTCGTGACTCAGTCTACGAAGAAAGCAGAGATCCACAGCAACAACCCGAGGTGAGCAGTGCCGACAAGCAATATCAACTAAGCAAAACGCGCATGAAGCACGTACGTTCCGTCGTGTGCGATGCAGCTCATGGCCTATCCGCGACGCCGAAATGCTACAACACTCGCATCCTCAAAGGCAGCGCGTCGTCGTCTGGCAAGCGTGGGAGCTGGACCGCGACGCAGTCGAGAGTCGAACTGTCCGTGTCGGGCATCACGAAGCCGTGGTGCAGAAAGAACACGTAATTGCTGCTGTCGCCGTAGTCTTCCAAGATCTGGTGGTTGGCGCGAGTGGCGCTGTCAGCGCGGATCGCCATGTCGCCGGGCACAAAGTGGTGGTACTGCAGAAAGCGCTTGCCGTTGTCAAAGCTGCGCGTCTCCACGTGGCGCTGGCCGTTGAACACGTCGCCAAAGGGCACGAGGAACCGCTGGCCGCAGATCGTGAACGCGCGCGAGCTGACGAGGAACTGAGCCCACGAGTACGCGCGCAAGTCGATCTTGTCGACACCTGGCAGGACGGTCTGGAACAGGCGACGGAACTTGTGGAACGCGCGCTTGGTGTGTTGGCGATCATGCGCGCGTCCTGCAGCGCGTGGATATCGTCAAGGCTCGCGTACAGCAGTGGAGACGCTGCGGCATCGGGCCGCCGCGGCAGCAACCGCAGGTGCGGGGACCAGAACGACGACTCGCTCTTGGCGAGTTCGAGCAGCAGGGACGCCGTGAGCAGCGCGTCGTCGTCACCGAGCTTGGCGAATTTGGACTCTAACGACGACAGGATCACCTCAAAGATCGTGTCGCGGCAGCTACGACACAAGCACACAGCAGCATGAGCAGGAGCAGGGGGAACCATGAGATCTGGCGCAACGCCGTGGCGTACATGATGATCTTCTTGGGCACAAACAGCAGTTGCTCGTGCTCATCGATGGCTTGATGCGCTACGACACCTGCAGGTTGTGATGCGCATCAAACACACAATGGCGGCACTCGGCGGCGTGAGGACGAACGAGAAGATCGGCTAAAGGCCCGTCTACTGCGCAGGGCCTGAACGTACCGTTGCCCATGCCCGGGAAGCCGGCGATGCCGATATGCGCGTGGCGCGTGCCGCCCACGGCGTCGAACCACTCGAGGAACGCGTCGATCGCAGCCTTCACGGCCGCAAAGTCGTCGGCGCGCGCATACGCCTCGGATCTGTGTTCCTTCGTGGACGCAAGTTGCGCCGCGAGGACCACGGCCACGAAGAGCGCGCCGAGACCAACAAGCTGGCTCAGCGCCGCCAGCGCGTGCTTATTCTTCTTGTTCTCGCTGGCCGCGGGCTTGCGCTTCTTCACGGCGCCCGAGTCGCGCTCAGCCGGGCGCTTTGTCATCGCGTCTCGTGGATCGCGCGAGCGAGATCCAAAACAAGTGAGTGTTGCGTCGCTCGCTGTCGACTGCTTCGAGAACGCTCCGCGGATTTTTCTTTCATATTTGTGCAGAAGACGCGTTTGTCCGCTGGCTGCTGCTGCTCTCACGGAAGGAAACGCAGCACACAAAAGCATATTCAAAGCTCTTTTTTGGTCATTCAACTCTCTCTTTCTTCCTTTTCCTCTTCCTTTTCTCCATTGTCCCTTTTCACTCAAGACGCTTGCTGCGTTAGACCGTCGGCACTTTAGACCGTCGGCAGCGACGCGGGCGCGAGCACCAAGTTGCCGCCCTTGCCCCAGTTCGTGCGCGCGACGTCGTCGAGGTTCATGAAGATGCGCTCGGCCGGCACGCGCAGCACCTGGCTCACGGCGGCCGTGAGCGCCACCACCGTCTACCGCGCCGTAAACACACAATACGGATCAGTGACACACGCAGCCATGATGGATCCGTTCGCTCCTGACGCACCGTCGGGTTGTGATCGAGATCCACTTTTCCGATGCTGCGAAGCTGGATCATCGCGCAGGGCTGCACACAACCACACAACAGCACTGACGCTTAGGTGACTGGCGACCGTCGCATTGATTGCCCGACGCCCCTCTCCTCGCAGATCAGGGCCGATCACCGTCGACGACGACGCGAGCACCGGGCGTCGCCCGCTCGCACGCGATCGTGTCCAGTCAATGCCGGAGAGGCACGCCGCAGACAGAACGTACCGCGTCCGAGGTGGCGAAGAGCATGGGCGTATCGAGGCAGAGCTGCACCATCACGACGGCCTCGGGCTTGATGAGCGCGCTCGCGAGCGCCTGCGAGATCGCCGCCATCGCGGGCGTCGCGGCCACGCCGGACGCCGCCACGTTGCTCGTCACCACGACGTACGGCATCTTCGCTTGCTTTCTGGGGAGGGGAAGCAGTGCGCGACTGGATTAGCTGCTGCCACCGGCCGGTGTGGCTCACATGCATGCACTACTGCCACCAACTGGTGGAAAAGTGCTAATGCCACCGAAATGCGATGCCAGAGCGTGCTGTTGTCACCAGTTGTTCTGCGTCGGACGTCGTTTGTGGCACCGACTGTGCGGGTCGAACCCGGGTTCACGTGGAAAAAAATGACCCGCGGTGGAAAGGACGTCGGGGTTTGGTCCAATCGCAATGCGTGCAATGCAGCGATGGGTCAAGGGAAAGGGCATTTAACTCTCTCTCCCGTATAAGTGTCGTCCTCCTCGCTGCAAGCACCAAGAGACGAGCCGAAACGAAACTTTAACGCATAGTACAATGTCAAAAGTCCTCAGAAAGTGCATGCCACTCCATGCAACTGCAGAGGTTTCTCCCATCATCCGCGGTCTCAAACGAGCAGCACGCTTGTTTCTGCCCACCCTTTCGACGCCCGCGAGGTGCAACCAATACCCACTCCAACAAGGTTTTATTACGCCTCTGCTTGTATTAGAACCCACTATAAAGAGGATCCCGGCGCGCTCGCGCTCGGTGGAGTTTAGCCGTGGCCCCATGACGCAAGTGGCGGGAGCGCAGCTGCGGGCAAGCCGCATGGCGCGCGCACAACCCAACGCCCCCGCCGCCGCAATCCGCTGCTGAGTCTGTCCGTCTGTCGCGTCGACGCGCAAGAAAGAGAAAGGGGCCGCGCCGCGCGTGCGTGCGGATCATCCGTCGTCGTTCTTCCTTCATTCCCCAGTGCGTAGCAGCACTCTCTGTCTACCGATCTATCGGTCGCTCTCGCCCTCGGGCGCGATCTTGGCGTCTTATCCGCAAAGCGCCACCTGTTGTCGGGGGCAGAACAGCAGCTGGGCAACTCAAAGCAACCGGTCTCTCTCTCGCGCGCGCGCGGCTGGATAAAGTCGGAGCGCGTCCTTCCCCTGTCACGAGTGCGCCCACTTCTTCCGTCGACGGTGGGTCCGACGGCACGTCTCCCATGCAACTCGCCCGATTCGCGCGCGACCGACCGCAACAGCAGATCGAGCGCGAGACGAGCGCCATGCCGCCCTACGACGCCGATACGCAGCAGCAGATGCAGCAGGCCGAGGAGTTTATGCGCACGATCATGGACGCGCGCGCCGAGCAAGACGCGGTCGTTGCAGTCGACGAGAGCTGCGCCGACGCGCGCGTCGCAGCGATTGACGTCGTCGCCGTGGAGATCGCAGCGCAAGAGGAGCGCGATGCGGCTAACGGCGCAGCAATACAGCTCGCGTCGACGGCCGCCGAGGACAGCAGCAGCAACGCCAGCTTGACGCTCCCGGAGCCACTGGAAAGCAGCGAAGACGTGCAGTGGAACCTCATCTCCCCCTGGTCCGAGGCCGACGACGAGGAAGAGCGGACAGGGGACGAGCTGGCGCTGCCGTCAGCGACCGCGCGCGGAGTCTTCAAGCGCGACGCACACGATAGCAGCCACGCGACGGCGGCAGTGGACATGGACATGGACTCGCCGACCAGCATGGAGGAGCAGCTGCGTCAGCTGATCGCATCGGAGGAGAAGAGCCGCCCCGCGCTGCCTGCTGCTGCGGCGGCCTCCCACGCGGCTGCGGATCTCTACGCGGAGCGCATTTGCGAGGCCGACGCCGACGAAGACGACGAGGAGTTCGAAGTGTTCAACGTCAACGCGCTCGTGAAGACGATCCACTGCGTCGAGGAGCTCTTTGAAGAAAAGCTCGTTGACGATAGCGCCGAAGACTGCACCGACGGCACGCGCACAAGCGTCGGCTCCACCATAGAGGACAGCTGCGAGGACGCGTCCACGCCTCGTGCATCGGCGTCCAAGTCGCGATGGGGCCGCATCAAGGCCAACACGTACACGGGCTCGGCGTCAGCGAGTATGCAGAACGCGTACGCGAAGATCCGCTCCCGTACCCTGCCCACGACGACGAGCTTCCGTCGGTCGTCGAGTGCGATGGAGGACGACGGCGATTTCTCGAGCGACGACGAGGGCTACAGCAAGGAGCGCGTGTCCAAGCTGGAGCGGAATCGACGGTCTCTTGTGGCGCGACTCAACAGCGCGAGCAGCAACCTCAAGGCGTCGTCTGCGCGCAAGATGAGCCTGCTGCGCTTCCGCTCGAGCTCGGCGACGACAACGGCCAGCGAAGAGAGCTTCCGTTACAGCGAGAACAGCTTCCCCGCGAGCCCGAGCCACTCGGACAGCTTCCATGGCGAGGCCATGTCGGCCCCGACGTTCGGCAGCGTCGACGAGGCGCACCTGTCGCAACAGCAGGTACGCGCGCAGAAGCTCAAGGCGAGCGTGCGCTCGGGCGCGATCAAAGCCGCCACGTACCTGAACGCTGCGTCGGCCGAGGCCGCGCGCAAGATCAAATCCAAGACGTTCCGCGCGCAGTCGTCGTCGTCGTCGTCCTTAGCCAAGTCCGCGGGCGACAGCGAGGGGGAAGAGCCTGAGCCGTGCCCTATGTCGTACTAGACGCCCGCCTCCCCCACGTCGTATCCTGTCGTCCCTGCTCGTCTATTTATCTGTTGTCAAGTGCAGAAGACAACAGCAGCGTCCAAGAACCACCAGCAGCAGCCAACCGATTGTAATTCTACGCTCAACGTTAGAGAAAGCTCCACGATATAAAACGGTACATAATTTATTGCATTTCCCCCCTCTTTGGCCGCTGCTTACCTTCTTGGGCGTTGGGCATTTGGAGCGATGGATGCACGAAAGGTGTAAGATAGAGTTATATTTTGTTTAGTGTGCTTTCGAAGGCGCGAGGTGGAAACGGACTCACTCACCTTGTCGTGTGCTCCCTACTGCGTCCTTCCTTATTCATCTTCACCATCGTCGTCGTCGTCGTCCTCGTCGGTGCTCGGGGCGGCCTCGACGACGCTCAGCGCGACTTCGTTCTCTAGATCGCAGCCGGCATACCCATCGCAAATCACGTACAGTTGGAACGCGTACTCGCCGATCTGGTCGGGCGCAGCGAACTCGAGCGCCACGTTCGCCTTGGAGCTCGCAAACGGCACGCGCTTGATGCTCAGCAGCGTGTTCTTCTTCGAGTCGCCGAGCACGATCCACCAGTTCTCGGCCTTCTTGATCGGGTAGTGGCACGCATTCACCAGGCCCAACTCGCTATCCGCGTCGTCATCCTTGTCCTCGTCGTCCTCGTCGTCGCCGCCTTCACGCTCGAGCTGCACCTTGACACCCACAGCGCTGCCGCTTGGGATGTTCTTGCCGTTGTTCATCACCTTCGTTTGCACGTTCACATCGGGGTACGAGTTGCAGAACTTTGCGACCGCCGACATCTTCGCATTGTCAAACGGCAACAACTCTTTTCGCGCATCGTCGTCCATGCTCAGAATATCGAGCGGCGTCTCGACGTCTTCTTCGAGCTTCATATTCTCCAGCTTGGACAAGATCTCCGTGGTGAAAAATGGAATTTGAAGCAGCGGCGAGTCGCTGTTCCACTGCGCTTGGACGACCATTTGCGCGAGATCCATCGCCGCGAGCGCAGGCTTGAGCCATCCGTTCGAACTGATGACATCGACCATCGCGTGGATCAAACGCACCGCGTGGCTGAGCACGAAGTCCAAATCCTTTCGCAGCGCTGGACTCAATCGGTCATGCTGCTTGCTGAAATGCACCTGCAAAAGCACATTCGCCTTCATATGCGCCTGCGAGTAATCGCCACCAGCAGCAATTGGGAACTTCAGGTGCTTTGCCAAAGACGCTAGCTTCTCTTCTTCCCCAAATCGACTCGGCAGCTCGCTGAACTCGGTAGCAGACGCCAGGATTGTGAGTAGAGCCTTCAGCTTGGACTGCGCAGTTAAACTGCAAGCGAACAGCTCGATCGTGGTGTACTTGATGTAATAGTACGCTGCGATCATGCCCAGGTTCAACGGCGCAAGGTGCTCTTCGTCCTCTTCTTCAACAACCTGGATGCATCGCGATTCTTCGAGTGCGTTCACCGTTGTTTCCACGAGCTCAGACAAATGGTCAGAGAGGTGAACATTTGTAGCGCCTTGCAGGTTGTAATAGTTCGGGTTCTTCATCAAGCGGCGGTACATGAACGTCCACGTCAAGTAATCAACGGCATCCTGCTTGCTTTCGATCGTTTTCGTCACAATCTCCGCGTTCACGTGGTCGCTCAAGAAATGCTCCAGCTGCGACTCGACAGGCAGCGGGTCGTACAGGAACTTGGTGTAGAACTGCTTCTTCGACGCGTGGCAGAGCAGCACACACTTCACCGCATTCGCTGCAGGATCGTTCGCAAACTTTGTCATTTGGAAAATATCTGCCAGCTGGTAGTCAACATATCGATGCTCTTTTCCGTCGTAAAACTGCGCACCCATAATCACGACCGTGAACGCATGGATTTGCGAGCTGCGGAGCTCCCAGGCCATGGAGTAAGGCACGATCAGTACCTGAAGCTTGCCAGTCGCGAACTGACGCATCATAAACTCACAGTTCCGCTTCGACATCGTGTCTGTGCAGTAACCAACGCCACCTTCCAGGGTCTGCAGCAGCGCATGATCTTCCGATGGAAGCGTAATTTCACCGCGCAGCCCGGATGCAAACTTGCGCGGGTCGTTTTCGGCCAACGCAAACGTGATCAAGTCGATTGCGCTTAGTTGGGCTTGCTTCGCGGATGGAACGAACACGAGTACCGCCTTCTTGTTTGCTTGGTTCACAATCGTATTGTACACGGGCTTCGACATGGCAAGCATTCTCGACGAAAAGTCGTTGATTTCGAAACCTTGGACACGAATTTCAAGTGGCTGCGGGCGGACATTCGGGTGGAAGTTGAAAATACCATCCGAAGCGCTTGCACCCATCCACTCCCCGACATCTCTCGCATTCGCGATCGAGTTACTGATCCCAAGGAACCGCATTCGATGGCTCGACCGGTCTCCACTTGCCTTCTTCTCCACATCGGCAGCAATAAAGCGCATGCGCGACATGACAACCTCCATCGTCGGACCGTACTCTCCTCCGCCCACGAAATGGAGCTCGTCCATCATAAACAGGCTGATCTTCTGGATACGCTTGCGTTGCTTCCATCTTCTGGAGAGCACATCCCACTGGGTTGGCGTACCGATCAATAGATTCGCGCTCGCTAACAGGCGGAGATCAGCAGCCGAATCACTTGTCAGCATCGCGACGTTTTGATGCCAGAAGCTGTCTTCGCCAAACTTGGCATTCCAGTCGTCGAACTTTTCCTGGCAGCTCGATTCCTTCGGAGTCAAATAAACAAAGAGATGCTCTCCAAACTCATCGTTGTCGTCGTTTGGCTGACCCAATTTCACAAGCGCTTTCATAATTGCAAGTTCAGCCAACACACTTTTGCCACTTCCTGGTGGCGATCCGATGAACGCGTTGCTATCAGACTCCAGAATGCGAGGCAGAACCTGGGTCTGAATTGGGTTGAAGCGCTTGAAACGCCATGGGTTTGGCGTTTTGGAGTTTGACAAATTCTTCAACAGGGCTTCAGCGGTCTGCTTCTTCCCACCAACGAGCTTCAGCAAAATATTGTTCACGTACAAAGGCTGTAAATCAAGCAATTCCGTTGGAGGCGCGTTTTTCTGGGGGAGAATCAACTTGTGGAACGACACGGGAAGAGAGCTCTCGGAGTGAATCCACTTGTCCGACACAACCTTGATGTAGTACAGCGGAGCCAATGGCTCGAACAGCGGCATAGTGAAGCTCAAGTAGGTTTCTTGCGCTGCAAATCGTCGCTTGATCAATAGCCATTCGTGGTGCAGAATCGTCTCACCATCCACATCTTGAACAAACACCCAGAAGCCCTCAGCATTGCCATGGATTTCACGGTTGAACTCGAAATCCGGAGCCACAGTCAAGTCAACCTTGAGCATGGATCGAGTGATCGGCTGCACATGGGCAGACAGCTCCAGTTTAGGGAACTGGTGAATGAGTTTGTACAGCTGCTTGCCGAACTGCGGGTTGTTGATCAGCTGACCGAGGTCCGCTGGTTCCAAATCCGTGTATTTCTCCCATGAAATATCCTTCTTCTCGATTCTCTTCAGAATCGCTTCAGGGATCACAGGCGCGAATTGACGCAGTGGAGAATGCGAGAGCCACATGCGCTTATCAGCCATCTTGCAAAAGCTCAGCATGCGTTCAGCCAAAGACGCCCATCGACGGTTCAAGCAGATCTCAAACAGCGCGCGGAAAATACGAGCAGCAGATTGGTGGATGTGCGCCATATCAGCCAGCAACGCAAAACCATCGAGCTTCAGTCTGGAAATGTACGCTTGCAGAAGCACGTTCACTTTAGCCGACCCACTTCCGGCCGTCGCACCAGCACCAGTGGTCGCAGCCAACGACTCCTTCACCGGCACAGGAACGCGCTCGAGCAACTTGACAAGCTCAAGCTTCTCCTCCGAGCGAATGATAACGTACTTGAACTCATTGGAAAGTGAGAACAGACGCAAAATCTCAATGTCCGACATGTGCGGCTTCAGGTACTCGTTGTATGTGCTGATCGAGTCGTGAGCAATGTAGTAGTGACTGGCAACGCGCCCCAACGCTGTGACTTGGAACAAACCGGAACGTCTTTCGTACTTGATCAAGCTGTGCTTCGCAAGCAGAGTCGCTGCAGAGTGGACCAAGTCTGTTCGGTACTGCAGCAGCGTCGGGTCCACTTTACGGTTCGCGAGTGAAACACCATACAACGTCGGGTTTCGAAGCATACGAATGAACAAATACGTGTACCCGAGCCACGTAGCAGCTTGAGACACGTTTTGCACGCTTCCAGACACAATCTCGGCATTGAGGTTGTCTGCTAGCTTAGACAGCAACTGTGACTCAACTGGCAACTGCTGGTTCATGAGCGACAAGTAGTAGGTCAACTGGGAATGCTGCGTGATGATGATGCCTTCTCCTTGCGTATCGTATTGCACACGACCGGCACGCCCCAGCATTTGCAGAATGTCCAAAGGGCTCAGCTCGCACCAATCGCCTCGTTCTGCATTGTACATCTGGGTGCCCTTGATAATCACAGTGTGTGCGGGCAAGTTCACACCCCAGGCCAACGTCGACGTACTGACCAAGACTCTCAAATGACCGTCAGCAAAAGCGTTTTCCACAAGCGTTCGATCCTTGCGCTTCATACCAGCATGGTGGACCCCAAAACCGTAAGGGAGCAGCTCTTTGAGCTCATCGTTGCGTTCGATCTTTTCTGCCTCTTCGAGAAGGACCTCACTTGACGCAGAGTTCGGGCGAACCAGTTTCGCCAACGTCTCATTTTCCACGAACAGATCACGTAGAGCCTGAGCTGTCGACACTGTTTCCTTGCGCGAATGCACGAAAATCAGCACCTGGTTGTCTAACTCCGCCTGTTCCACCGCTTTCTCGTAGCAGATCTCGTTCATCAAAGCAAAACGCTTGATCGCCTTCTTCTCCATGATACCAATGTACTGCTGCTGCAGGGGAACTGGACGGTAACTCGAGTCAAAGTAAAACAATCCCTTCGCAGGATCGACGCGCAAGAACGCAGCGACATCTTCGTAATTCGGCAACGTGGCTGATAAACCCACGAGACGCACCATTTGCTGAGTAGCCTCGACATTTCGAATCGTTCGTGCAACCAATGCTTCCAACACAGGACCACGCGAATCGTGCAGCAAGTGGATTTCATCGATAATAATCAACCGAACAAGCTGCGTGTAGGTACGGTCATCGCCAGATTTTCGCGTCACGATATCCCACTTTTCAGGAGTTGTCACGATGATCTGCGTGTTGAAAAGCTGCTCGCGCGACAAATTCTGGTCACCAGACAATTCACGAACTTCAATGCCGTACGCACTGGTGAGGCGAGCCGACAAGTTGAGCACCACTTCCTGAACCAGCGCTTTCATCGGCGCAACGTACACAATTTTGAACGAATTCAAGTCGATTTGGCCCGTTTCCGAGTCTCGTGCTTTCAACACTTCGTGAAGAATCGTCAGCATCGCAACGTTCGTTTTGCCCGCACCAGTCGGAGCACAAAGCAGCAGGTTCTCGCTTGTCTCAAAGGCCGCCGGAAACATTTTCGACTGCACGCGGTTCAGCGACTCCATCTTCGGGAATGCCCCTTGCGCCCACTTCGGAAGGCTCGAAATCTTGATCCGTGCTTTCTCTTCTTCAGCCGCCATTTTTGTGCGCACAGCTGGCACGTGAACCTCTTCATACCCCTTCTTTTGCGCGCGCCACGTTCCTTCTGGAAGGCGACACTCCTTGTTGCTCATCAAATGGCCACCTTCCTGGAACGCAAGCGATTCGACGTCGATATAGTGCTGCGGCTTTCTTGCTGCAGCCACTTCTTGCGCGTCCTCCATAGCAACATCGTCCTCGTCTGCAGCGTGTTTTCCGTCCGAAGCCTTTTGCTGCAGCTTGCGCAGCTTATTTGCTTCGGCACGAGACGTCGACTCCATCGCACCGATACGGTCCTGCATCCACGAGTCTGCTGACGCAGTCGTCGCCAACAGTTTCAAGATCTCTTTGCCTTCACCGTTCAAGCTCTCGTCCGAGACCATTTCGTCTTCAATCACTGCGCGCTCTGTGTCGTTCTGCGCTTGCTTGAGACGTGTGCAGTACAGCACTTTCGCGCGGTTCTCCAAGAGCAATTTGATGAAATCAAACTTGTCGTAATCCAAGAGCAGCACGAGACGATTCTCGCACGCACTGAGATCGCTGCCCGCTTCTTTCAGGATCACGAGCACGTCTTCCGCCAACTTGGCGCTCACATCTGCGTCCTTGTAAAACTTGGACAGTTCACGCTGCAGCCAAAACGCGTCGATCGCATGCACATTGAGGCGGTATTTCTGGTTGCCGTCTTCTTCGTCGTCGTAATTGTCCTTCAGCCGCATTCCTCCTCGACTCGCCGCTGCAGTGGCGTCTTCTTCCTCCTCTTCGTCGTCGTCTTCGTCTCGCACTTCGTCCAAGTCGGACTCTTCCTCTTCGTCTTCTTCGTCGAACACAACGGCGACGCCCATTTCTTTATCCATGTCGTCTTCGTCGCCGCCAACCGCAGCCCCGTTGTCTGCTTTATCCGCGCCACTGCCTTCTTCAGTGAAAAAATCCGTGATACGCTTGCCAAACACGACCAATTTGCTGAACGCATCCGCTTCTACGAACTTGAGCAACTTCTTGACTTCCTTAAACTTGACGTCGTCGCGATACGCATCGTTCTTCAGGATCGACAGCACTTCTTCCGCTGTCCCCGCGAGGATCTCTCCAGGCTGCGCGCCGAGGTTCTGCGCCACGACGCTCAAGATCTGCTCGTATGCGTCTTGGCTCTGCGCATTCTTCGGCTTGTACGACGACGACTCGAACGCCGAGCTCTCGCTCAGGATATTCGATCGCGACGACGCAATGCCGCCCGTCATAAACAGCACGCTCTTGTTGTTGCCGGATTCCGCGTCCAGCGCACCAGCGGCGTCTCCGCTGCGGGACAGCTGCTTGATGCGCTTCTTGAGCTGCGCCGAGTCCTCGTCGTCGTTCCCGCGCTTCTGCGTGCGCGGCTGCGGCGTCGCCTTCTGCGCGCGGTCGCCCATGCGGTAGTTGATCTTACCCGCGAGCGACTCGACCTCGCCCGTCGGCTCATCGTGGCGGCGGCGCGACTCGTGGTCGGCCTGTAGCACCAGGTTGGAGTTCTGCTGGTACGCGTACTGCCGCGAGCGCGCAAAGTCTTCCGCCATCGCTGCTCGCGCTCGTCAGCGCGCGCGCCTTTCTCTCTCTACGCACACAAGTGTGTGCAGCCGCCGCGTGCCGTGCTGTGTGCGCGTCTCGCCGAGGGGGAGACCGATGGGGAGAGCGATGCACGCGCCGCGCTGCTTTCCTTAGAGCCACCCTTCTGCTGTTAGCGACACACACTCACGCGGGCGGCAAAAAAGGTGGGCGGGTGCGATTCAGAAATGAATTGCCGGCGAAAGATCGCGCTGCAATTCAATTCAATCGAGACAGGTTTCAAGGTCCGAAAACGATGTAGATCAAGTATTGTTGATTACAATTGCAAGATCGGAAGATGTACAGTGGAGTTTCGTATATGTACGCGCATACTTTCGTTTATATACGCGCTCGTTTCTAAACCCGCACATGGTTTAACGTCGCTCTCGAAATGCATGTGTAACAAATTGCTTTACGTCGACAACGCTTCTGGGGCACTCGCTTATTCGAGAGTCCGCTTTATTTATTTTACCATCGCTGTGTCTACTTGGTCTGCGGTGCTTTCTATCCATTTGTAATTCGCTTCCATTCCGAGTCGTCAAAAGCGTGCATGCAGTTGTGCATGTGGACGTAGGTGACAGTGCTCGTCTCAGGCTCCAGAGAATCTTATAGGAGAGACAACGTTTGTTTGTTTATTGTAACAGTAAACATTGTGCAATGCAGTGTCGTTTGTTCGCTTCTCTCTACAGTGTAGTCATCGAAATTCATTCAGCACGCATCTTGGTTGGGTGTCGTTTAGAGGAGCGTGTCCACGGTCACGGCGTTCATGCCCCAGTTCACCGCAGGAATGTCCTCGAAGATGATGAACACGCGCTCGGCTGGCACGCCCAGCAGCTCCGTCACCTTGGCCGTCAGCACCTGCACCGACTTGGTGTTGTGCTCCTTGCTGACCTGGCCGATGGAGCGGACCACGACGTAGGCTGACGGCTACAGGGTGGAGAGATCATAATCGAGGTTAGCGCGCAAGTAGTGTATGCAGGCACTGGTGCGACGAAAAGGTCGCGCACACATCGATAATATACACACACACACACACACACACAAAGACAAGCGTACCGCATCCGACCCACCGAAGATCATGGTCTGGTCGAGCGACAACTTGGACATCACGAACGCTTCTGGGCGCTCGAGCGTGGCTGCCAAGGTGCTGGAGAACTCTTTGGTGACCTTGACGGTGTCAACACCGGCCTTTGGCACACTGCTGTAGACGTGGATGAATGGCATGAGTGCTTGGTACTATATATCAATGTATAGCGCTTGAAGTGTCCTTGACGGAGTCGGTCAATTAGATTCTGAGCTGGCGTGCAACTTGTCGGTCGTTTCGTGGTGGTAAGGGATTTGTTGCGACACCACTCTGCATGACAGCATCAAGCGTCACCTTCACAGGGAAGGGACACAGATTACCTCACGACTACAGATGGTAGCGAATCTGGATGGAAGCAAAAACAAACCATGGAGTCGCCAAAAGGTCTTTCGAGGAAGGACTTACCTTTGGGCAGCGCTGCTTCGTCTCGTGCTGACGTTGAAGCGGCAGCGGTGCTGGTGTAGCTCCACGTATTTTCCGTTCGTGGTGGTCCCAGTATTGCTGTGTGCGACACACCAAAAGGCAGCAGCGCTACTGTAGCTCTCACGCAGCCGAAATGAGATCTAACGCGCTACCCAGAACAGAAAACTTGTCCTAGGTGCTGCGGTGCAACTCGCACTAATTTTGATCGATAAATAAAAATATTATATTGGCGAGAACTCGTTGAACTAGAAAAAAAAGATGGCGAAAGGAAATGACATAATAAACATTTCAGATCGAACTACTTCGGACAGGAATTACTGTTGATGACAACAGCACAATCGCGATTTGCGATTACTCTAGGTCGATTACGCTGGTACCATTTTTCGCCTGTGTCGATTCCGTCACTTCCGGGGCGGACGATTTGTCGAGCCAAGATCCAAGATAAGATCCCAAGAGTCGCCCCGCGCGTTTGTTTGCTTGCTTAGAACTTGCCTGGAGCTCGGCGGTGGCGGCGCGAGCCGTGACGTTGGGTCGTTCATTTCCAAATCCACACACTCAAGCGCAAGCACAAACACACACACACACACATCCCAAGTCACCATGCCATTCATCCACGTCACGAGCAACGTCCCGAAGGCCGGCGTCGACACCAAGAAGGCGCTCAGCGTCTTCTCCAAGAGCATCACGACTGCTTTCGGGGTCCCAGAAACTGTCGTCATGGCGAAGCTCACCCTGGACGAGACGGTCATCTTCGGTGGCTCGGACGCGGTATGATTGATTATACGATTTCACTTGATTGCATGGCGTGCGTGTGTGTGTTCGTGGGCTAATAGCGTCTATGGTTTTGTTGTTCACTGCCTCTACCACATAGCCATCCGCGTACGTCCAGGTCCGAACGATCGGCAAGGTCGACAAGGAGTACAACACTGTCAACATGGAGGCGCTGACTGCGCGGGTGAGCGAGGTCTTGGGCGTGCCAGCGGAGCGCGTGTTCATCATCATCGACGATATTCCTTCGGTCAACTGGGGCGTGAACGCCGTGACGGTGAACACGATTCTCGGCTAAGCAAGTCACGGAGACGGATGAGGGCGGCGGCGATCGACGCGAACCAGACCAAACGCTCCGAGAGGTCCCCACCTGCATCAAACCCTTTGGCACTTAAGTTCATAATAACACGGAGGCTTGAACGGCGAACGGCCCAACACAGTTTGCCCTGCACTACTTTCGTTCTTTGTTGGATGAGTTTGCGTTTGCGTTTGCGAGGGAGGCTTGGTTGTTTTTCCTTTGTTTGCACTATGCTGTCAGCTTGACGGCATCCCAATACGAAATCAGCGGAGATTGGGAAGAAGGTGTGACTAGACACATGCGAAGAGAGAGAGAGAGAGAGAGGATTGTTTGTCCACAGCAGATAGATAGCAACGGCGAAACTAAGAGTTCGGGCGCCAAACGGTTTGGAGTTTGACACATAAATTGCAAAATACTTTGACTTTTTTTTTGATACAGAGTAATTAATTGTCGTGGTCGCTGTGCTGAGCATACCGGTACTATCGATACTGACCTGATTTTTCTGGTGCGGACTACAGTGTAGAAATCCGGACCACTCACGACCTTTTGCTGCAAACTTCGACAGCGACCTTCGCTACGCGCAGCGCGTCTGAATGCGTGAAAACGGCGTAAGTTGACGCCTTCTGCATGGCTCAAATAAACGTATAGTCACAGAGCGATTCCCCGATGCGCGCACCTTCACTGCAAGTGTTAGTAAGCAATAGAGTCGTGCTGAGAAGGCAGCAGCGAATTCTGCTTACAAACGACTGGATGCAGTTCAGCACGTGTTGTCTACTCATTCATATTGCTTCGTCAAATCTGTAAATACACCCGGCACGTTCATAATCAAGCTGGAACCTGTCTGTGCCTGTTGAGTCCTTCAAGTCCTTCACTATTCGCATGTGTGTGACTTAGATCTGGAGCTTGTCCACAGTCGTGCCCCGCGCTCCCCAGTTGGACGCGGCGATGTCGTCCAAGTTCATGAACACGCGGTCAGCTGGCACGCCCAGCAACTCGGTCACCGTTGCGGTCAGCGACTGCACCGTCTTGGGATTGCGCTCCGTGTCGATCTTTCCGATGCCGCGGATGTGGACGAACGCGCATGGCTGCAGTAGATAGACATAAACACAAGCATGTATTAGTGCTTGCACACGCTCCACAACATACCAAGATCATAAAAACGCATCCAAATGAGCGCTGCGTACCGCATCCGAGCCAGCAAAGAACATCGACTGGTCGAGCGACAGCTTCACCATGACGGAAGGCTCCGGGCGGTCGAGCGCGAGCGACAGGCTCTTGGAGAGCGCACGGATCGCGTTCGCGGTGTTGACGGCGGCCTTTGGCACGTTGCTAGAGACGTGGATGAACGGCATGATGCACTGCTATGCGGGGAAAGAACGCGCGCTGAGCTGGAGCTGGAACGCGAGCTAGCTGATTCGGAAATGAGCTGCTGAGACTCCCCTCCTCAAATGGTTGCAGGGATGTCAAAAGAGGGTGTTATTACAGTTTGGTGTTTGCGCATACAGTATACAAAAAGTGTGTCAGCCTCAATCGTTCCTCTTTTGTCATTTGAATTGTAGCTCGTTTAATAGAATTTCTTCATCTCTCTCGTTCCTCTTTTGTCATTTTGGCATTTGATTCCGTAAGCATGTCAATGCATTGCAATTTGAGATCATCTGTAAGTTGTAGCATCCATGTCAAATGATGGGGATGCTGTATCATACAAAACGATTGCAGAAGGACAATGACAACATGTGAAAGCCCCAGCTCCTTGCTTTCCAACTCGCGAGGCTCCTAAGAGAGTGAGCAACTCTGACAAACCAAGTGGCAGAAGCGGGACCTGGATCTTCATGTCTTCAAAAGAAACAGGATCAGCTGGTGCAAACGATCTCAGTGGTCGAAACGGCAACGGGAAACAAAAAAGTGGCAACAATGTGACGCCCGTTGAAGTTTGCGGATCCATGTTCGCGTGAAACGGCCCATGAAAGGGCGCATGGGGAAAAGTGTCAATGGATTTACAACATACTCGCAGACATC
>JAADVP010000303.1:0-26361 GCA_023335675.1 Globisporangium solare | reverse complement strand
ATTAATGTGTCACCGACTGTACGTAGTGGGTGGGTTTAGAAGAGGTGGTAAAACCCGTGTGGGTGAAAACCCACACTCTCCTGACCCGGGAACCCATGTAATGGGGAAGCCCCATTACAGATTCTCGTCCTATCTTTACCTATGCATAAACATACAATCATTCCTAAAGATGTCGTAAACATCTACCAACATTCCGATGTACCGAAATATTGATACATTGTACCATCATGGTACCGTCGACCCTTACATCAACAAACGATAGTCCTGCTTGTGGTCATTCACATTAGTAGAGCAGCATTGGCAGCGGTTGCAAACACTTTGAACAACCTCAGAGGGCGGTACAGCATCATCTAAATTGTTGAGCTACGCCCAACTTCTAAGGAAACTTCGGGCTCCCAGTGGTATTTAAATGACATTATGATGCGACAACCTGTAATGTGATTGCTCTTTGGCGGCAGCAAACCCATGAAGCAAGCACTGAAGCGGCCTTCAAATAATGCTCACCAATCCAAAAGTGCTTACGTTCCCTTAAATCAATGGTGCTGTGACACATGGATCGTTGATTGGCTAATACCTTCCATACTGTCCTAACTTTGATCTTTGTTATGGTTTTCATACTTTTTCTCATGTCTTGTACAGTGTTTTTAGACATCTTTTCTGTTACTAAAATTATGTTTTTTTGATAAAATGTGATAATAATTATCAATAAACCTCTTTTTGTATTTTTTATATCGTTTTCCCTGAGTCACGTCTGTGACTGAGTGTGAAGTGATGAAGTGACCAACAGAAGCACATGGTGCGCACTTATCCCAGCTGGCTGCGCAGAAAACGTGCAACGATCCAAAACATAAAATATGGAATAAAATCATCTTCAAGCTCGCGTGATTGCTCGGCAAAGCCATTTGACCGTACTGTACGCTTTCCATTGAAATTGAAAAGGTTAAAATGCACGAAGTACATGTAAAATAATGTTGCCAATTGTGTTCGCTTGTATGTTCCGGTCAGTCAATATGTAAACTTGGTTAATGCGCACCAGCAACTTCGATTAGTGCGGCTTGAGCGCAACGTCAAAGTTTACATGCAATTCCACTTGCATAATGCTTGAGTTTGCTAAGACTACACCTCCCTAGCGCGGTAATAAACTAAAGAAATTATACCAAACAGATGAAACTTGGAGAAACGATTGGTCAAGTCCACACAGATTGTCCTCTGTCACTCTGGAGCATTGTATGAGGACTATCCTCGTTTGCTTGTGAAAGGGGACAGTATCTGAGCAAACTGCTCAACTGCAGCTATTGCACCAATAGAAAACAAATAGGCAGTGCATCAATGAGTGGTGTATGAAGTACTGTACGATGTGTTTCGTCGTTCGAAGATGGAGGTGCTGGGACTTGAAGCCCAATTTTGCTTCCGCGCGACAACTAAGCGAACTCTGTCGTCTAATTTCTGCACGCGAGCTCGATCAGGTCGGCATGCGGCTGGCGGTCCCTGTTTTCGGTTCAGTTTGGTATCCATCAGATACTCGAACTTTGCGTCAAGTTCTTGGGCAGTTTCATTCAATAGAGGGCATTAAACGAACTATACACCGTATAGTAGGTGTGCCGTGTGTTGGTCAGATATGTGGCGTAAATAGGTTCATCGCGCCAATTGCCTCGGACTTTTACGACTTTAGTGCTATCTATCGCTTTTCGAGTCCTTATTTTCTCTTGTTAAAGCTTCTCTGTGAGCATCACCTTTCGGACACGTGCGGCCGTTTTCTTGCACCCATTTGGTATGTACATCAGCGATGACCTCTGCTGTTCCCCCGAAAGTTTACGCAATGCATCGGTGACGAAGTGACCCGCTTCAGAATGGAACGCTTAAAGCTCATTGCTTTCTCTGACTGCAGGCTAAAGTCCTAAATTCATGCCATGCAGAAGGTTTTTTGTTGGTTTTGTCCACATTCATGGCACATTTCAACTGCAGACTGGCACACTGAGTCAGCCATAACTCCCTTTTCCAGAACGCAACAAGGGATTTTGGCCATTGTAGGTCGTCAGACTCTAGCAAATATAAGTGCGGCAGTCGCTGCCATTTTACATTTTGTTTTTTTCCCTTTTCGCTCAACAGCCCATGTCCCGATAAATCCGAAGGAAGGTTCCAGTTCCTGTATCGTTGAACTTGCAATAATCTTAATGGATCGCGTTGAGCTTCTTGGTGTGTGCGCATGGCATGGACGAGCCGTTCGGCGGAAAACATCGACGAGATGGTCGCATCCATAGACGCTTTGCGCCTTGCATTCTTCGGATAAGAAAGCAGCGAAGAGCAATTCGGCAAGCGCATGAGTTTTTTTTACTTTAAACACCGCCACTCTTCGGCGTATGGATTTCGTTGAAAAAGTAGGGAGATTTTGTAGGTCACCCAGAGAAGTCTAAATGCATTTTTCAGTGTGTTTTGGCTCTCGATGGCACTGGTTTTGGTGCCGCAGGTCAGCAGCATCAGCCATCGCAGCGTGATCGTTCTTCTCTTGTGACTCTGTTCAGGATGTGCTGCTTCTGTGCGCCTGATCGCCGCCTTGCTTCTCAGACAAAGCGCCCAAAAACCACAGCAGCGAACAAAGAACGCGAATGGCGAGTGGTCTTTCTGTGCGCGCTGGCCTGTCTTTCGGCCGGCTTTTTTCTCGCTTTGTAATGCGTGCATAGAACCGATGCGTGTGGTGCAGAAACCGGGCGCGCTTACGGAGCTCTTGGCGAGTGTGTGGTGGCAAATGGGTTGTGTATCAAGTGGATGACCCGGGAGCAGGTCTCTGGGTCGTGGCGGGAAGAGCTGGAAAGCGAGAGGGGACGCCTGACGGGGGGTAGAAGAGCGCGATCGGGGGGAGGAGCTCGCGCGGAGCAGCTTCCCTGGAGGGGTGGGCGGACGGCCCTTCCTCCCTCCGCTCCTCCGCCCGCGCCGAGCGTTCACTTCGCAACTTCCTTTCTACAGTATGCTGACACAAGTGGGTGAAAGTGGCTCGGCGGCGCCCGACGGGTCCACCGGCGGTGGGAACAAATACGGCGGCGGCCCGCACGGCCGAAGTGTCCACAACGGGCTGCGCGCACCCATCATGGCGTGGCCGCACGCCGCGAGCAGCAGCAACAGCCCCGACATGGCCGCTGCGTCCAGCTCCTGGCACGACGTCATCTCGCGCAGCGACCTGTCGGCGCCTCTCTCGGTCGGCGCGCCGTCTGGGGCCGCCCAGAGCCCAGCGCCGGGAAAGAAACCGTCGGCCAAGAAGAGCTCCAAGAAGGACGTGTTCATCTGCGCTGAGGTGCACTGCGGGAAGCAGTTCCCGCGGTCGTTCGCGCTGCGGCGGCACATGCGCATCCACACGGGCAACAAGCCCTACGCGTGCGACTACGACGGCTGCACGCAGCGCTTCAACACGTCGGGCAACCTGAGCCGCCACAAGCGCATCCACTCGGGCGAGCGCCCGTACCCGTGCATCTTCGCCACGTGCGGCAAGCGCTTCAACACGAGCACCAAGCTCAAGCGCCACATGCGCATCCACTTTCCCGAGGGCCAGAACCTCTTCCGCTGCATCGGCGTCAACTGCACGTGGAGCTGCGACAACTACAAGGAGTTCGCGCAGCACCAGAAGCTCCACCACAACATCATCGTCGGCGCCGCGCAGTCGCTCTCGCATCCGCTCAACCCGCTCAACCAACAACACCAGCAGCAGCAACAACAACAACAGCGTCACGACCAAGACATGCTTAAGAGCGACCCAGAGTACTTCCACCCAGAAGGACACCACCACGCGCGCGTCGACGCGTACGACAGCCTCGTTCACCAGCAGCAGCAGCAACCTGCGACCGCCGGCAGCAGCGGCAGCTTCCTGTACAACAGCGTGTTCGCCGAGAAACCCAAGCCGCCGGCGCCCTCGCGCAAACTCATGGGCCAGTTCTTTGGAGGGGGCGACATGAATCTGTCGAATCTCCCGACGATGCTCCAGAAGGACCAGAAAAAAGTGCAGGAGATCGACCACGTGTACGCATCATCGGACGCGCGTCGGACCAGCAGCAGCAACTCCAAGCCAGGTATCGCCGGCCACTCGGCGTTCCCGCTGGGAGAGTACCACCACCACCACGCGCGCACGGGGCCCTACGAGTCGAGCACATTCTCGCTGAGCGCCGAGAGCAGCAGCTACGCGCCATCGTCGCGGGCGCCGTCCTTTGGGAGCCACCACTACGCGCACTTGCGCTCGGGTAATTCGTCCGATGACGAGTACGACGATCAGCACCGCGGCTCAGGGAATGGCGGCCACCAGCAGCAGCACCACCACCATTCGTCTCCGCCCTCGCACCACGTGGTGCTGCGTCCGCCGCCGCAGCACGAGGACAACATGAAGTTCGGGGGCGGCTTCTCGGTGCCACCGCCGATGAACCCGGCGGCGCCCGAGTTCACGGGTGAAGAGCTAAGCGTCGTGTTGGAGCTCATGAAGGATTCGTACTGCTGAGCGGGCACAAGTGCGGAGAAGTGGGTGGGTAGGTAGGTAGATGTGAGTGTGGAGTGCTGTGTCGAGTGTCGAGTGCGTGGGCGTGCGTGCGTGTGTGTAGGTAGGAGGGCTCTTCTCTTGTTTCAGCTTCGATGGGGCTTCCGATGTGTGCTGCCCGTATTTATTCTATACAAAGACGACCAAAACAGCAAAAAAAAGCCAAAGCAACCGAGCACGAAGAGAATGAGAATGAAGAAGAAAGAAAGAAAAAAGCATTTTGAATCCCCAAACGCGGTGAGTCGCTGTATATATTTTTTTTATTCGTCGTGCGTATTTTTATCGGAAGCGACGCTGGGTCTCGTTCCGTCCTGAGTCGCGTCGCAAACGGTCGGATCTGCAGCCAACGCGAATTGAACGAAAAGGAGCATGGGAACTGCCACATCGTCCGCTTTTCCCCAGCAGCAGCAGATTCGCACTCGCGCCGACACGAGGGGGTCGTCGCTCATTGACGCGCTCGCGAGAACGGTGGCCCGAGCAGCCGCAGTCGGCATCATGGGCGGCGAGCGCGACGAGAGTCAGCATTCGGATGTTGAGGTCGAGGTGGTGCAGCAGCTCGTGGCGGTGACCACGACAACGACAACCGTCGTGACCTCAGTGAGCGAGGGCGTGGAGCACTCTGTAGCTTCTCGTTCCTCGTTGGCTGATGCAGCAGTCAACACGCTGGAGGACGTCGCAGATGACAACAATGCGGCAGACGACGACGGCGAAGAGAAAGTCCAAGAGGAAGAAGAGACTGGCGGCTACAAAGACGACAACGAAGACAACGATGTGAACATAAAGCCTTCTCTCAAGACGATCGCATCCGACAAGCAGGAACAAGGCGAACATCAGGAGCAAACCGCCAGCGAAGACGCTGTCGTTGTTGGTGTCAGCGCTGAAGCAGCGGCACCTTCGCCCGCCCACGAAGACATGGTGAGTGGCACACACGAATCCGGAAAGGACGACGATGCGAACAGCGAAGATGTCAGCGTAGCAGCAGACGAAGAAGACGATGCAGACGAAGCGTTGCGTGCAGCTGAAGAAAAAGAGCGCGAGGACAATGGCGACGACGTTGAAGATAACACCGAGACGACGAACGCGAACGATGAAGTTGCGAAGGACAGTGCTGAGGCAACGGAAGCCCTGTTCATGGCGGAGAAAAACAGCATCATTCAGGAGGCGTCGCCAGCTGCTTCAGAGCGTGCGAAAAGCAGCAGCGTCCCTGCTTCATATAAACAAGGCAAGGCCAGTGTGGAGAATCCAGACGAAGATATGTTCGATGTTGTCGTCAAACGCGCGAATGCCGCGCGCGCAAACACAACCGACGATGAGGATGATGAGATGCCCGCGGAACTTGACGAGGTCGACGAAGCCGAAGGTCCGCACGCGATAGTAACGAAAGAAACGCTCGTGTGCAAGCATTGCGGGCGTGAGTTTGCGTACGCGAGTCGAGGCGTTGCGTGTCACAAGAGCGAGTGTGAAGTGTTCCAGCAGCGCAAAGTGGAGGAAAGCGAAGCAGCGGCTGCACAACAGCAAGCGGCCAGCGCGCAACAAGAAGACGAGGAAATGGATCATGACCAAGACGAAGACGACGAAACGGTGCAGAGCCAAGTCGAAGACGAAGAAGAAGTGGCGACAGATCGCGGGCATGCTGACAAAGACCGCAAACGTGCCGCTGCTCCAGACGGCGACGATGGCGATGAAGGCGACGAAGATGAGGATGACGAGAGCAGTTTGCAAGGCTCGACCGCAACGAGCGCGTCGCTCGCAGACGAGAACGAAGCACCGGAGGAATCACAGGACTACACACTCAGTGGCCAGGATCCAGGGTTTCGTGTTTATCATGAGGCTGGGAGCAAGGGTAGAACAAAGAAGCGCGCCGAGTGTCGCGCGTGCGGTAAATCCTGTTCATACGCGTACACGGCACGCCATGCGCGTTCGTGTCGAAAGCGCGCAGCAGCCCTGTCGCAGCAGCCAGCGACGACACCAACGCAAGCTTCAAAGCGTCGATTGTCCCGAGACGAAAACCTGGACGACGATGCGAGTCTGAACGACGTGGAAGACGATGCTGCAAGCGCGGCAACGGCGCAGGACGTGGTAACGCCTCGGCGCTCGAAGCGGATCAAGCGCGACCCAACGCAGTCGCCTACGGAAAAGGAGCCGCAAGGCGGCAAGACACCGAAACGACTGCAGGTGCAGATGCCGCGCACGACACCGCCGCAGACCAAAAAGCATGCCGTCGAGCCGCACGTGTCGCCGCACCATCCGCCCGTCTCGCCGGCGACGGTGCCCGAGAAGACGCGAGCGCATTTCGACACGATGCTGTTGGAGAACGGCGAGCGATTGCGGTGCAAATACTGCGGGGAAGAAATTAGCGCGCAGCCTGGTGTGCCCGATCGCCATCTGCAGCACTGCAGAGCATTTGACGCGCGCCACAAGCAGGCGCTCAAGATCAAACAGCAGCACGAGGACGAGTCGATGCTCGGGTCGGGCGACGAGTTGTCTGTCGCCGCGACCGACGACACTGTGGCAACGCTGTCGTGGCTCTTTGGTTCGATCGAGAATGCCGACGCGATGAAAAGTACCTACCGCCGCTCGTCGCTGTGCGTAGAGTCTCCGGTCTCACGGTTCCAGCAGCTGATCAAGGACCCACTGCGCGAGCTCAGCGTGCCAAAGTTGTTAGACGCCGCGCCGTTGACAAGACCCGTGACGCTGTTCCTGAACGCACAGGATGCGCAGCCGCGGCGAACTGCGAGCGCAGCGGTCCACTCGAAGCTGGAAGCTCAGGAATTGTACGAAGCAGGCGCGTCGCTCTCGTTTCCAGCGCCCGAATCGGTGAAAGCGCTGTTTGTGACGCCGCTGGTGAAGGATTTGGGCGTGAGTCCGCTCGCGAACCCCGCGGCACACGATGCTGTGTTGGTCTGCGGCCGCACGGGCTTTCACTTGGAATGGCACTTCCACCACAGCGACTGCGTTGTGGTCCAACTGAAGGGCAACACGCGCTGGAAGTGCGACCAGAGCGCGGTTCGCGATCCCTTGGGCGATTACCATCCATTTGCAAACAATGCGTCGCCGCACGACGAGGAAAACGCACTCAAGACGTATCGGACCAGCGCTGCGAATCGAAAACTGACGCTCGTGCCGCCAGCAGAAGACGGTAATCGCATGCTACACGACGCAGATGACGACGACGAGAACGAGGAGCCTCTCGAGGTCACGGCTGAGCCAGGGTGCGTCGTCTACATGCCGAGCGGCACGTGGCGCGAAGCCGACGCAGTCGACGACGCGCTGTGGCTCGAAGTCCGCATTGCATCGATTTCGCACGGGGAGCTCGTTGCCGACGCGATTCGGCAGCTGCTCTGGAAGGATGAGAAGTGGCGCCAACCCATCTTGGCATCGCACGACGTGCGCTCGAACCGCCAGCATCTCGACAGGTTGCTGAGGGATTTGCGCGCGACGGCGGCGATGTTGTGCCCGTCGGACCTGCTGCCCGAGACGCTCGTGAGCGGCGACCGAGATGGTTCCCACGGTACCAGCGGTCCGGCCGAGGGCAACATGGACGTCGACCTCAGCAGGCACGAGTTCAAGAGTGACAGGCACATCAAGATCTTCAAGACCACGGGGCTACGCGAAAATCCACTCGCAGTGCTTCTGGGGCGCCACGAGATCGTGGACCGTCGTCTTGGCGAGAGAGACCCAGACAGCGTCGCGCTGCCGCGCCACAGCGGATCGCCGGCGCATCAGAAAGCGCTGGTCAAGAAGCCCAAGCGGAAGCCGTCGGCGCCAGCGGTGCGGAAAATGAACCGCGCGGGCGACAACGTGTACATTGTGCATGTCCAGTTTGGGAACGCGGACTTGCGGTCGCGCCTGCGAGTCCAGTTTCGCTGCAACGCGTTCCAATCGGCGCTGGTCGAGTGGATCCGCGAGCGCGACGGCGCAGCGTTCCACGCGTCCGATCTCATGGACGCGGCGCAAAAGATGCCAGGCGCTACGCCCGAGAAGCCCAGCAGCGCAGCGAGTTCCCACCAGGACGAAGAGGCGACCAGGTACGTTTTGCGCTTTCTCTGCAGCATCGGCTATGTCTCGCGCGTCAAGTTGGCGTCGGAGTGAGGCGAACACAGAGAGAGAGAGAGAGAGCGTGAGGACCAGAAGGGCGATTTTGAATGGCAGCGCGCCGACGGTGACGTAAGTAGGCTTTCGCACATTTGCTTGGCGGTGGAGGAGCTCGCTTTGCATGTTTATTCCGTGGAAAACGTCGCATTATCAGCAACAACGAAGTGCGTTTTACGCTGCGGCGGGCGCGCGCTCTGCCGTGTTTCGCATCAGATAAATGTACGTTTTGGTACGGATCTGCGGCGGAAACGACATGATGTGAACGCGGTCGAAGGTCTCAAACGCTCGCAGCAGCTCGAAAGCGGGCGTGAGCGCTTTCGGGTCTTTGCCCGTGAGAAGGTAGTCGTAGGCTCGCAGGTCGGCGAGCGTCAACGCCGCTTCGTCCTTGGAGTATCTGCTCGTCAAGATCATCGCACAGTTGAGTTAGTATTCCAAGGGCGAGAATGGTTGGTGACTAGTTGCGTATACCTCCATGCTGCAAACTCTTCACCAAAGCGCGAGACGCCTGTCATCGCCGAGGGCACATCGATGTGCACACTTCGCGCAAGATGGCGGTCGTGCGCGATCTCGTGCAACGCTGTGAATGCTTCTCCGCCTGGCGCATTGAGAGAAAGGGGGAGTGATGCCACGCCGGCCACCATGCACACGACAAGCAACGCAGCAGTACTCGTACCTGGGTAGTTGACGTACGCCGCCATGGTGAAGAACACGGAGCCGAGCACCGAGACGACGAGGCAGCCTCCGATGATGAGCAGTGGGAACTTTGTCTTGTGTCTCGCACGATACAATTTGGCGCACCCCTGAGACGTGCGCACACACACACAAATGGCGTGTAGTTAGCAGCCACAGCATCTAATCAGTGAACGAGGGCCACGCGCTACGAAAGAGGAGTCCGCGCTCGCACCACGGCCGACGCCATGTTGAGGATCGGAATCGCGTTGAAGATGAAGCGCAGCTCCTTGTGCGGCAACTGCGAAAACAGCGCCACGTACACCCCAACGGGCCACACGAACTTCGCGACGCCTGCGTCCACGAGTGGCGCGCTTCGCCACGCGGCGTGCAGCTCTTTCCACGATGTGCTTCTCACGGCCGCCGGAAGAAGGCCGCTTCAGAGTTGCAATAGGAAGAGAGCGAGAGAGCAGCGTCAGCGTCTCCGTTTGCTTCTGTGTGACTCTCCATTACAACGAACCTGATGCCGAACGGAAGCAGCAGCGCAGTCGCGAGCAGCGCGCGAGGCAATGCCGAGTAAAAATACCAGAGTCGCGGGTGCACGCCCCACTCGTGGCTCTTGTTCTGGACCGTGTTGAACCAGAGCACCTCGCCCTCGGGCCACAGCCAGCGTTGCCTTCGTGCCATGCGCGAAAATGAGCAGTCAGTGTGGGCCACCGATGCACCTTTATATGAGTCCGGCAACGCACCAAAAGTAGGAATCGACGGCGACCGTGAGAGCGAGCGACGCGATGGACGCCGTGAGCCCCCAGAGGACGATGCGCACGATCGGCACGCGCGCCAACAGCATCGAGAGCAGGATCGGCGCGAAGAGCACGGCTGTGTCGCCTCGGAACACGATCGATGTGAACGTCAGCAGGAAGATCGTGGGCTTCGCGCGGTCCTACGCGGCCGCACACGACGTTGGGAGATAATGAGCGCTTCATTCACAACGGATAGCACAGGCGTATAGCCTAGAGAGACGCACATGGAGCCAGAACGCGTACGCACAGAGCACCAGCACCTGCGCAGGAGAGTGTTCACACAAGCACGACACACTCAATAAGACTTTCGCATCAGTGACGCGATCATGACCAACTCCGCAGCCATGGGCACCAGCGCGTAAGTGTTGGGCAGCGTGCGTCCCAAGTAGAACATTAGGTGGAACTGGCACGCGCAGATCAACATGAAGAAGCGCGACGCGTCCTGCGCAAGCAGCATACACGAGACAGCGAATGAGCGGAGCGCGAACGCCTCCCAATGGCGTCTTGCCGAGCAGGTAAGTAGGTACCTTGCCGAACTTGGCAGCAACGCTGTTGCGGAAGAACGTCAGCGCTGCTGTGCTGCACATCGCGAGCGTCCAGCGCACGACGTACTGCAGCACGAGCTTTCGCGTGGTCAGGAGCTGCGCGACCCACACGGCGGGGCTCGCGAGCGCCGACACGCCCACTGCGCCGAGGAACGTGCGCGGCACGACGCCCGGGAACGCCACGTGGTCGTAGCTGGCGACGCGCGCGCCGTGCACGAGCAGGTCGTGCGACGCCTGCAGATTGAAGCTCTCCTCGACCTTGGCGTACGGACAGAGCAGCACGTGCGCCGAGGCCGCGAGCGCCACGAGCGCCACGTCCGCGTGCTGCGCCACGAGCCTGAGCATATCTTGTTTGTTGTCCACGTTGCGAAGTGGGGCAAACGGGTGGGGCATTGATGTGGCGAGATTCCCTAACTATCGGATAAAAGAGAGGGTGCTTTTTTTTAACGAAATGTGGCGTCATTCCCTGGTTAAGTTATTCTGATTGCTTCATGTGGATCGCTGTGAGACAAGCCGCGATACTTTGGCAGAGCAAAAGGGTACCGATCACCGGCTCGATCCCTCTATAAATGATTACAGCACCGTTGACGCTGCAACATTTGCGAACCTACCGAATAATCTAATAAACCCTCCTAAATAGCATTGAAGTGTATTCACTACTACGAATAAACCTTTGTATATTCGGTAAGAGGCCGTGTTCGACGAACGCAAGCGTTACAGCGGGTCGCAGCAGCTTCACATCTGGACGAAGCACGCAGACCTCGTCGTACTGGATCGCGCAAAGAATTCCCGCGCCGATGGAGCCACCGCCGAGTCTGCTGCCGCACGTGGACGAGCTCCTGATGGAGTACCTGCTCTTCCGCGGCTTCACTAAGGTCTCCTCTCTCTACAAGGACGCTCTGCGCCTCGCCTCGTTCTCACGCAGCGTGTGTGTGTGTAGAGCTTCCAGGTGTTCAGCGCCGAGCGCAAGCGCGACCGCGCCAAGGGCTTTGACGTCGAGCAGATCATCGCGCAGCTGCTCTCCTACGTCCAAAGGTATGGCGCTGCCGGTCGGTCGATGCGCGCATGTTGCACTGACTCGTTGTTGCTGCAGCTATCAGGTCGAGTCCATTATGGAGACGTGGAACTTCCTCACGGCGCGGTTCTTCAACCACCTCGACGCGTCCTACGCGGCGGTGCGTGTGCTGCGCTTCGCTCTGCTTGTATCATATTGTGAACTGACGCAACGCGATGCAATGTCTTGCGCTTGGATAAATAGACGATCCACAAGCTCGAGCTGTCGCTGCTGCGGCTGTACGTCGTGAACGCAGTCAAGACGGGCCACCGCGACAAGGCCATCGACTTTTTCAAGAGCTTTATATCCTTTTCTCTTATTTACTGCCTTCCTACTTGCCGATTGCTGCAAAGTCCGCCGTTGTGTTGTCCTTAACCAGTCTGCTGATGCCTCTGAAAGCACGCCAACAAGCTGAACGCGACGCTGCCTGTGGCCGATGCGGAGATCGGCGATTCGTGGTGCCGCTGGTTCATTCTGCCGTACATCCAGAACCCCGAGAGCGACGCATACTTCCAAGTGAGTTGTCCGTCTCGACCACTCTGCTGTGTTGACTGTTGCTCACAGACGAGCTCATGCAACAGGTTTTCTTCAGTAAGGAGTGGCTGGAGGCGTTCCTGACGTCGTTTCGGAACTTCCTGACGCTGATCTTCCGCAACCTGCCGCTCCCGAAGCTACTCGCGTTCCAGCTCACACGCCTCGAAGAGCCGTCGCTCAAGATGCGCCTCAAAGTCAGTCAGTCCGAGTGCCATCGCTTGAGGTACACCCTCCATTTTGTGTTTTCCACATGCAGCAGCTTGGTTCACTCTCATGCGCTCTCACATCCCCGTGATGTGTGCGTAGACTGTTTAATGCGGAAGCGACCGCGAAGATCAAGAAACTCGAAGACGCGGGGCGCCACTTGCACTCGCTCTTACGCCGAATGGTACAGCACAACTACCGCGAAGAGTTCGCGCGAGCTAACGGCCACCACAGCGGCGGAGACTCTCTCGCAAACGGCGGCGGCTTTTCCGCCAAGGAGATGCGCGAACTCAGTGAGTTGTTCGGCATCCGGACAAACGAAGGCGAGCAGAAGCAGCCATCCGAGATCCAGGAAGGCGATGAACAGCAGCCTGCGAAGCGACGTGGCACCGAGAGGAAGGAGACACGGGAACAGAGAGAAGGCGATGGTGCTCCGCGAAAATCCGCAATAAAGCGGGGCGATACAGGCCGTGACCCGTCAGCAAGTGCGGCACAGAGTGAGCTTTCGCTTGTCAGTCGGTTTCACACCCAGCAGCACAACCAGAAGACAGCGACCTATGCATCGCCAGGTCCGCTTTGCCGCATTTCGCGCGATGGTAGCTGGGTGGCGGTTTCCGCATTGGGGAGCAAGCTGATCACGATCTGGTCGGCGACGACTGCAGTTGATGCCGGTGATGACGACGGCGAGACCAGGACGCCACTCTCGACGATTCGGTTGTTGGCACCACTCACGTCCATAGCGTGGGTCGCTGCCTCACAGAATCAGGTAAGGACGCGTTTAACTTCTCGAACGACACGATCGCTTCACGAGATTGACGAGTTTGTTGTTGGTTTCTTTCGATGTACGCGCGAGCAGCAGCTTCTGTTTGGCGTGGCTGATGGAACACTAAATTTGTGGAGTATACGCGAACAGCGCGTAATATCGCGGATCGCGAGCGAAAAAGGTGCGATCCAGTCGCTCGCGACGGCGGACAACGCTGTGTTCGCGTTGTGCGGCGATGATGGCAAAGGCGAGAGTGCCGCCAGCGGTAGTCACCCTCGTGCTAATCCACCCGATCAACAGCAGCAGCTTGTGCTCTTTACGCTAGCGCAGTCGTCGTTGCGGGAACGGATGCGGCGCTCGACAACATGGCGATGCAGCGAACGAGTCGAGTGCGTCGCTTGCGAATCCAATGGAAGCATGTTTGTCACGGGATCGGCGACGGGGAGCATTCGAGTGTACGACAGCACGCTGCGGCATCCGCTGTCCACGTGGCACGTCTCGGGTCACTATCCACCGCCACCAATCTCGCCCAGCATGGACAGTACTGAGCGCGTTCTTGCGCTCGCGCTCTCTCCCGACGGGACAACGCTTGTGACTCTCCACTCCGCTACCGGCAACAGAACGAACGCGGCGGCGGCAAAACCGGAAGGATCCAAAGGAAGATCCGCCAGCTACTACCTTCTCGAATGGGCTTTTTCCGAAGACGCACTCGCGCGCGCGGCAGCCGATCTCACGAGCAACGACGATAGCAGCAGCGACGGCAGCATGACGGGAACTGCGCTTGACACGAACCCAGCTGCACCTCCTCGTTTAGTGTGCAGCTACCCGTGGGCGGCAGCGGGTGATTCGGCGCCAGAAGCAGCAAGGGAACGTGACGCGATGGTCTACAGGCTTCAGTTTCACCCCTCCGGTCGGTCTTTTGTCGTAATTGCATCGAGAGGAAGTGCGCTGCGGAGTGTGCATGTGTATCAGGTACGCGGAGTGTTCGCGCTGCAGACGAACGATCGTGGCGCATTGACTCACCTGTTGTCTCTTTCGCAGAGAGGCGAGACGGCGCGGCCACCGCGCGCACTCGTTTTCCCTTTTGCATTCTCGGAGCTAACCGATTTCGACTGGACGGGAGCGTCTTCTTCCTCTTCGTCGCCTCAAGGGTGCGGGTCATCCGTCGCCAAGGACGGGCAGGTGGGACTCTGGGACTTGGCCGGCGCCTTGTAGATTGAACCCCCTGCACAGCAACATGTCTCGGCAGCATGGCAAGCAATTCGCCATGATAGAAAGATTGCATAGAGCTACACATCATCATTATTATTATCAGCGATAGCGGCACCACTTCCATCTTCGAGCCACCCGCCTGCGTGGACTTGCGCTGCTGGCGGCGCGCTGTCGTTGCTGAGAGATCTAGACACTGGGACGCTGTCGATGAATTTGCGGAGCGAGTCGCTCATAAAGTGCGCGCCTGTGTCACTGTTGCGCGCTTTGTCTTGGCAAAAACAGAGCAAGATCGTGTCGATCGTCATTTCGTACACGCCGAGAAACGTCGACGCGACGAACCACGCGAGCACCATCGTCAGCAGAATCGGCGCCATCGGCGACACGATCTCACGGCGCATCCTGATGCCAAACCCCTCGGGCTTGGACTCAATGAACGCGAACATCGTGATCGTGCACGCCATCGTGATCGTGAGTTTTCCAGCGCTCAGCAGCAAGAACGTGACCATTGACACCGTGCCAACCTGCGCGAGGTTCGACAGAAGCATCTTGAACGCGTCCTTTGCCGACGTGCAGAACCCCGTGCCGTTCATCGCGACCATGATGTAGGCGTTCTTGGAGAGAAACTCGAGGCACTTTTCTAGGCGCCACATACAGCACTGCACGGCTTTCATCGCGACCTTGACCACCAGGTTCGATTTCTGGACGCCCTGGGTCTGGTGATCGATGTACATCAAAATCGCACGCACAAACTGCACGACTGCGATGATGAATGAACCATACGCGAGCGAGCCAAAGTGGCAGCGGAAGCAGTTCTTGAACGAGTACAGGATCGGGTACCTCCCCATCTCAGTAGCGTTCTTGTTGCGGTTCCAGTAGTAGCGGCAAACGGCGCCGGCGATGGTGCACATACTGATCGCATGAATCAGTTGATTCGTCCAAAGGAAACCGAAGAAGTGGTATGCAAACAAGATGCGCATGGCGTCATGATCGTTCACTTTGCTCTGCAACAGCGCCTCGGTGCTTGTGCCGCCGAGCTTCGCCACCGAAATGTTGCTTGAGCTGTAGATGTAAGCTGCGACGACCACCGCGTAGATAAACAGCACGAGGACCATCACGAACGGACATATCGGAAAGAGTACGAGCAGCGGGAACCGCTGGATCGCACGCGACGCTTCTTTGACGATCCCGACCGTGATGCGAATCTTCTTCTGGAAAAAGCACACAAGCAGAAACGCGATACCAGCGAGCGCATAAAAGATGTACGCGGCTGCAGCGTACACCTGCTTCTTGCTCTCACTCGCGCGTAGGTTCTCAGGAAGCTGGAGGCCGCCGTTTTGCGACGCGGCGACCAACCCAGCATCCTCGAGCGACGATGACAGCACCACAATGTCGCTTGTCGTGATTACACCGGCTTTCGCACTCAGTATGAGCGCGAGCAGCAGCAACGGCAGTACGAACGCCCAGAGTGTGAACCACACGATGCACCCAGCGCAATACTTCATGAGCACGAGGAACACAAACCCAAGCGCCACAGCCAGCACGCCGCCGCACACGAGGATCACCGGCCACGTCGTCTCGATGTCGCCAATGCAGCGTCCGACCATCGACGCAACGGTCTGCAGCTTGGCGTACAGCAGGTTCTCTTGCGCTGGCCCGATCGCATCCGAGATCGTGCGGACTTGCTTCACCTGGCACTTGGCGTTTGGAGTCTTGACGCCGTTGACAGTGTCGTAATATTCCGGCGAGCCCGCAGGGAGCAAGCAGGCGGCAACTGCGGTCGACGTCGCTTGCGTCATCTGAATGCACCTGTAAAACACCTTCTTGCTCGCCATCGCGACAAATCAGCACTCGTTGTCGTTGGTGAGCGATATTTTTGTGGCTTCTTTCTTGCGGGCCTGCTCGCGGTCAGCGTCTGTGACGAGCGATGCATCGCGTTGGATTCGCGCCTCGACTTTGTAGTTGCAGAAGTACGTGGTCATGTTCGGGCATGCGGCCACACAAACCCCGTAGAACGAATACTGAGTCGGCGACGTCAGCGACGCATTCATCAACTGCTCCATCAGATCCTGACTCATTCGAGGATAAAAGGTCAGCGGCTGCGCCTCACGACCGCCCGTGCCGCACGTCGTGCCGTTGTAGTCCGAGCCGTACAGCAAGCGCTTGGGCTGCCCGTTCGCAAGCCCGATGATCGCGACCACGACCATGCCGAGCCAAAACGCCACGAACAGCAACGCGCAGAAGCAATCGCGGTATTTCCGTGTCGACGCTGGGGCGACTCCCTTCTCGTTCGTACTCGCGTACGACTCCCCTGCGACCGTCGCAGCTTGCTTGGAGCAGCACCCCATGAGGTCCGATGCGCGCTCTTGCTCGTGTGAACGGGCGTGAACAAATGCGTTGGCGCATGCCGAGAACACGAACTTTGGAACGAATAACGGCCGCGAGAGCGGTCGCGCAGACGACGTTTCTCCCGTCGACAGTTCGAGTGCGTTTCGTGCTCTCGCGCTGTAGAGCGCTTTCGTCGTCTTGTCATCGATGCCGATTGGGCCTGCTCATGCGAAATGAGAACGAAGCACAGCACAAAAGTGTACGCGAACAGCAGCAATGGCGACCGCCAAACTGATCCCTCACCGATGGGATATGCACGCCATTCAAGCTCTCATCAACGGCGATCACGTCCTCCTCGGCTGTGTGTTCACCGAGCTGCAACTCCCCGTCGGCAGCATCGACACGAAAGTGAAAACGTTTGGTTTCGGAGCTTCTTCGGAATTTCACTCGTATGGTACGCGCCCGCGTTGTTCTTTCGCATATTTCTGCTCGGCGTTCGTTGTCGCAAAACGGTGCCTGCATGAGCTCTTTCGTAATGGGATGCGATGCGCGCAGGATTCTTCGACAAGAGTCGCAGCAACTCGCATTTGGGAAATCAGCTGGAGCAGGCTGTCGACGGCGACACATTTCTCCTCATCGCGTTGCGAAACGGGGAGGTTCAGTGCGCTTCGGTGTTGCTCCGTCTCGGTGCATCAGTTTCCATCACGGATGCAACGGGAGAGATGCCGATGCAGCACATTTTCCAAGCATTCGCCACGATCAAACTTCATGACAAACGTCAGCAAGCAGAAGCTGGAGAGACGATGGCGAGTCCAAGCACCAATTCTCCCTATGAGCAACGCATTTTGACCAAGCGACAGAACTGGCTCCAGCTCTTCCAGCTCGCGCACGAAGCTCTCGGGCTATTCTACGAGCAGACGAAGACCCAAGTTCTCCACGAGCTCGAACGAATCTACACAGAATGTGCACCCGAACGAGTCGTCAAAATTGAAATGCAGTTACGTGACTTTGAGCTTCAAGAGCACGTGCTGTTAGCCAACATCCGCCGCAAGTATCTTGCGCCTGGTTAAGACACTTCATTCACAATCGTCTTCAAAGACGCTTAAGCGCCAATGCATTGCAACACTTTGCGAATTTCATAAATCACAAACTCCTCTCTCGACAATTCGTCGGTCTCCAATTGGAACAGCAGAGCCTCCACGTTCTGGGGACTATATGTCACGACGTGGACACACACGTGGGTATCGTTTTGCTTTCCTGATTGGATCGCTTCTAGGGTCAACTTGGGCGGGCTTGGAGTGAAGAAGAGCCTGACGAGGTAAAACACGCCATTAAGCTGTAGCCCATATCTCGTCTTGCCAATGATAAACAGCGACCCAAACTGCTGTTGCTGCGGTTTCTGATACTGCAGCTTGTCTTCGTCATCGCCAGTGTCGGTTGTCGTACTACTGCTGCCTTGAAATGGCCACAGCTGCTCTTGAGTACGAGCCATGGTACTGCTTGACATAGTTGAAGGGCACGACCGTGGTCGCCGAGACTGCCTTTGTTCGGCAGGATCACCCCCATTGGTGGTGTTGTGCTTGTTGCGGCCCGATGGAATCCGAGGAGGTCTCATGGAAATCCGCAACTCATTCTGACCTTCGAGCACTTCAATATGTATTCGTTGGACAAGACGCACCAAGAGCGTCTCGAGCTCTTCCTCCGTCAGCAAATTTGACAGTCGAGGGAAATTAGCTCCAAATTGCGGATTACAGGCAACTGTCTCTAGTTTGATCCTAGAACATACCAAGTATCCGTAACAGTGCATATCGGGCAAACATCAGGACAGAAAAAGACACACGAAGCGAGATAATGACAAACGCACATGATCTCGAGATCTTCAGTCTCCTGGGCTATCCGCCGCAGCGTGTCCATGCTCACATGATGACAGCCACTGACGTCTTCTATCCATGACCCACGTATTACCAATCCCCTGTACGTTCAACATTCACAACCACACAGCATGAGCAGCTGACAGCATACAACACTCGCACACCTCCACAAAAAGCGTTACCTGTCGCCAAGATCTCTTTCGCTGACAAGCAAATTCCTCCGAACCACCTCAATCTGCAGCTCTTCAACGTGAAGTTGCACACCTTTCCTTGTAGTTGCTTCGAGGAGAACACACGCGGGAAGCTCCACCACGCGAACGCCGCTGCCACCGCAGTCATCTGCGGCGGTGGAGCCACCTTGGTTGTCATGGACTGAAGGCCGTCGCGGTTGACCTGCCGCTGTCGTTGAAGAAGGCTCCTGCTTTGAGTTGCTTCGTGAACCAATTGGTCTCTGCTGCTGCTGTATTCGCGCTGCTCGATTGGAGGCTGGTGTCGCGTTGCCGTCACTACTGCGGCTGTGAACATGAGGAAGCCCGTGACTTGTTTTCGGCTTTCCCTGGGACCGCGGCGTGCGCGGTGATGTCGCTGCGATTGGATGAAAAGTGCCTGTCGATGTCTTGGGAGGCGGAAGCAGGTACCCGGCGGTTCCATTCTGGCGCAGATGGCTGAACCTTTGCCCCATCTTCTGCCAGTCCGCGTCCCATTGCTTGGTATTGTAAAATGGCTTTTGCATCTGCATGCGAGCTTTCATGCGCCGGTTTTCGTCCGCGATGCGCTCTTCGTGACGCTTTTGCACACCTTTGTTGATAAGAGTCCGCTTATTGCACGCTGCACCGCGGCCAACCATCACTTCTGGCGGCAAGTAGCAATCCACGAGAGGCGTCTGCGTCGCATCCAGGCGGACCCCGGGCATGTGCAGCCGCGCAGGACTGTGATGGGGCTTTTTCGGGGACAACAGCAGTCGAGTCTTCGGCAGCATCGGGGCTGTACTTCGCTGCATTTGCTCTTCTGTAGGAGACTCTTTGGGCCGCGCAACGAGTGACGGTGGACTGGGGTGCGTATACACAAGGGGTGCGTCACTGCTCGCGCCACCGCCGACGATGCGTGGCGATCATGGATGGGTGACGCCGTACGAAGATGATGCTGCGAGCAGAGCATTTTCCTGCCGGTGTAAAATCTGCTCCATCTTGTACGCCAGACGCTCGTTCTGTGACGCAATCTCGCTTTGCTTTTCCTTCTTGAGCTGCTTGCGCTTGGCGTTCGCGCCCAAGCGCGGCTGCTTGGACGGCGCATTGCTGTCGAGGTGCACTTTCGAGGGCGACAGCGCCGTAGGCAGAATGATCTGCAACTTTTGCTGGTGAAGCAGGTGCTGGCGCACCACCGTGCGTTCATAGCAGAGGCGGTTGTCGAACGCGAGTCGCTTGTTCATGGGGAGTTGTGCCTACTCTTCCGTGCCTAGTTCCCGATGCCGCCGACAAGCAACCGCAGACGCACAGAGACCTCAAGCCACACTCGCGCAGTTCGCCGCCACGAGTACTCGAATAGCGGCGAAGAATAAGTGGGAGCGCGCATCCAACTAAGAGCGACGTCCAATGGGCCGATCCGGAACCGATTGGACGAGAACGGGCTCCAAAATAGGTCGCTTAAAATACCCCGCGTTCGCTGCAGACAAGCGCATGTCCAAGCGGCAGATTTCGCTCATGTGGTCGGTCGCTGCATCCTGCTTTTCTTGCCATTGGCTGACTTCAACTCATGTCTAAACGCATTGAATCCTAAATTTAATGCATATGGTTCAGCTTGGCATGACTATCAAATGATGCTTTATCGTGATCGAATTGTCTAAAATGATGCAACTTGTGCTTTCGCGTTTTAATTAGTAGAATTTACATAAGTAAATAACTCTTTTTCCACCAATGAGAGATCTGCTTGGCTCTATAAGTCAGTTGGAAGATGGCGCTCCAACCGCCATGTGCCGCGAGTGGGAGGGTGCGCGCGCGGCAACGGGCTCCATGGAACCATCTAGCGGCTGAGTGCAGGGCGATAAAAGTGGCACACGCCAATCTGCAGGCACACGCCAATTTGCAGGCACACGCCAATTTGCAGACACACGCCCATTTGTGCACGCGCGCATTGGTTGATTTGGTCCGAGAGAGAACGAATGGCGCGACGACGGAGCTGCTGGTGGCGATGGGCTGCAGCGGCGATTGTAGCGAACATGGTGGCGGCTGCTGACGCGGAAGTAGCAGCGACTCAGTGCCCGACAAACCCAAGCGACCGCATCGACTGCTACCCGCCAGTTGCAAATTTCCCCGACGTGACAGAGGAAGCGTGTGTGGCGCAGGGCTGCTGCTGGCAACAGCTGAACAACGGGGGCATCCCGTGTGCGTATGCGGCACTTGGGCGACCGGATGACGCAAGATGCGCCGCGGTGCCTCGTGCCTCGCGCATGGAGTGCCACAACCCGCGCTTCTTCAACACGTTTAAAGACCGCGCGACATGCCACGATGCCGGCTGCTGTTTTGACGACGATGAAGAGATGTGCTATCAGCCATTCTTTGAGGGCTACGAACTGATCACGCTGGATGAGACGGAGAGCGGATGGCGCGGTACGTTGGTGCTGCGTCGACTTGCGCGCGGCCCCTTTGGCAACGACGCCCCGCTGCTTGTCCTGCACGTGGTTCGTGAGTCGACGCATCGCGTGCGAGTGCGCATCACGGACCCTGCGTTCTTTCGGTACGAAGTGCCCGATCTTGTCACCACCAACGGTGATAACGATATGGCGTCCAAGTATCCAGACGAGACAAAGTGCGACTACAAGGTGCATTTCATGGATCGGCCATTTGGAGTTGCTGTTACGCGGCGTGAGACTGGCGAGCTGCTCTTCAATTCCACGCCACCGATGGAGTGCGAGGTGAGCTTTAACGGCCTCGTGTTTGAGAACCAGTATCTGGAAATATCGACCCAGCTGGAGCACGCTGCAGATGACGACGACGAAGACAATGAACCCGCGCTGTATGGACTCGGCGAACGCGTCGCGCCGTTCCGATTAGGCGCCGACACCAAGGGTGACCACTATCCGATGTTTGCGCGCGACCAACCTGCCGACACTGCGCACACGCGCAACGGCGGCGACAATTTGTACGGAGTGCACCCGTTCTACTTGCAGCTAGAGGGTGCTTCTGGCCGCTCTCACGGCGTGTTTCTGCGCTCGTCCAACGCTATGGAAGTCGTCACGCAACGCGATGCACTGACGTATCGGACCACGGGTGGCGTGCTTGACCTGGTCGTGTTTGCTGGACCGACACCACAGGATGTGATTTCGCAGTACACAGAGGTAGTGGGTCGACCCGAGATGCCTCCATACTGGGCACTGGGGTACCACCTCGGCCAATGGGGTGTCGATTCTGTGGCAGAGTCGATGGAACTTGTGGCAGCTATGCGTACTCATGGCATCCCGTTGGACGCACTGTGGCAAGACGTCGACTATATGGAAGACCGCAGATCATTTACGCTGGACAAGCAGCATTTCCCAGCAGACGCACTGAAGGCGTTTGTCAACGATCTACACTTCCACGACCAGTACTATGTGGCGCTACAAACACCTGCGATCAGTACGGAGCGACGCGACGACCGTGACCATACGACAGGGGAGCAGAAGCAGCATACTCTAATTTCCCTATCGAATGGATCGGATTCGACATACCCAGACCGTGCACCAGCCAATGACTCTGATCTCTCAGATCCACTGACGCTCGCACGCGAGATGCACGTGCTTGTTAAAGGCACTCAGGGCGAAGAGCTGGCGGAAAAGTACTTGTGGTCGGGATGGTCGGGTTTTATCGATTTCTTCCATCCGAACGCAAGTCAGTACTGGTACGAGCAACTCGCTGCGTTCCATGCTTTCGTGCCGTTTGACGGACTTTGGATCGACATGAACGAACCATCGAGCACGTGCGATTTTGCGTTTGCTGATGACTCAAATGCGTGTCCCGAGCACGCGTTACGACGAGGAATAAAACGAGAACCAGAGGAAAAAAACGATACCAAGGACGACGAAGCCGCGTTTGAAAGTGTGTCTAACAACCCTGCTGCTGCAGGCGATGGCGGTTTTGTTCGCTCCAACGACATCGCATTCCCATTCGACCCGTATCGACAACCATTTGTACCAGGACAAAATACCCAAACGAGAGGCGGCCACGGCAATCTGAACTCTGCGACGCTGCCCATGGCCGCGCTCCATTACAACTCACTGCACTACAACGTGCATTCGCTGTATGGCCACGCCGCCGCGAAGACCACGCGTCATGGTTTGAACTACGTACTGGGCAAGCGAAGTGTACTCCTGTCGCGCTCGACCTATGCTGGCTCTGGGCAATACGGAGGCCATTGGCTGGGAGCCAACGCCGCAACCTGGGACAACTTACGATTGTCAATTGCGGGCGTGCTGCAGATGAATCTGCTGGGCATTCCGCTCGCTGGACCAAATGTGTGCGGCTATAAACTGAACGCAACACAGGAGTTGTGCGTGCGCTGGCACCAAGCGGCGTCGTTCTTCCCGCTGATGCGCAACCATGCGCGAAAAGACACGCTCGGTCAAGCACCAATCGACTTTGACGGCGACACAGTCAACATTATGCGCGATACACTGCTCCGTAGGTATCAGTACCTGCCGTACATGTACACGCAATTCTACTATGCGCACACGAATGGCACCCCCGTTGCACGCTCGCTCGCGTTGGAGTTCCCGGACGATGTGCATGCGCGACGCGTTGAACATCAGTATCTCGTGGGCCCAGGATTGATGATTTCACCCGTTGTTCACGAGAATGTGATCTCGACTCGCGTGTACTTTCCAAATGCGACTTGGTATGATGTTGACACGGGAAAGATACTCATGGACTCGTCTGGTGGTAGCAATGGCAAGAATGAGCAAGCGAGGACGTTGCATTTGCTGACTCCATTGCACCAACTGCAGGTGCATGTCCGCGGTGGCCACATTGTACCAATGCAACACCCTGCAACGACGACAGCACGATCAAGACACGGCGCATTCACACTTGTCGTCGCGCTCGACACGTCGCAACGCCACCCAGATGCCTGTGGCGAGCTGTATGTCGACGATGGAGATTCGCTGGCATCCATTGAGGAAGGACGGTTTTCCATGATGCAGTTTGCTGCAGTTCAGCGTGTGCACAACCGTATTGAGTTCAAGAGCTTTGTGGCGACCCATGGCTACGATGGCCCCGAGATGCACTTGTACCTGGCGCAGATCCGAGTGTACGGCGTGGGTCAAGGGTTTCGCGCGAACTCGTCGTTGCACGCCACAGTGGCTCTGGGTGTGAGGGAGAGCGATAACAGAACGGATAGAATGGACACTGCAGGGATGCTCCGAGAACAGCAAGAGCAGCGAGTGCAAGTGGACTATTTTGCAAATGCCAAGATGCTCGTGATCAGTGACTTGAGAATTCCGATTGGCCAGACTTTCCACGTTCGTGTCAATGCGCACCCTGCGAGCCCTGAGGGTGGACCTGGACAGGGTAGTGCAGCGGCAACAAGTGGGGACCACAATGGAAATGACGATGAGCAAGATGGCTCGAAAAAACGAGAGGGTGGAGACAAGCAGCAGAATCAGCAGCAGAAGACAGCGACGTCGTCGTACTCAGTGCTGGCGATCATTGGCACGGTGGTCGGAGTCGTGTTTCTCGTGGGTCTGGTCATCGTCTGTGTGATGCAGCGGCGTCGTGCCGGCAATTCTGGCTACGAGCCTCTCGCATGAACCGAGCGCCAAGCCCAAGCGTGTCGTGACTCTGACGACCACGCCTATGCCGAGGAATATCTCTGTCTGTGATCCCGCGTAGCAGTCAGCGCGCTTAGGCTGCGTGCTGGTGGCGTCTGCACGCCGTAGCTTCCCATGCGTTTATCAGATTGGTGCGTAGCTTTTCGTGCTCGATATTAATCTTCGCTATGACAAGTTTGACTCTTTACATGTACGGCCACCAAGTCTTCTTGCCCCGACTCAGTCGTTGAGGCAGCGCTCTTCCTCCAGACTGTCGAAGCTGCGCTCGGGTGGCCCCAGGTGCCCGAAGAGTTCCTTCTCCTTGCGCTCGTACACGACCACGAACACCTTGACGACGATCGCGATCACCACCACGGCCACGAAGCCTGAGAGCAACATCAGCAGCGCAGTGAGCACGAAGGACACACACACACGGACGCAATGCGATGCGCACGCACACATGGACGCCAGGTGGAAGCCTCGCGCGTCGCTGTCGCCCGCGTGGTGCCGCACGCCTCCGCCCATGCTGATCGACTCTTTTGCCGCGCGATCAAGAGACGCGCGATGCAATAGAGGCGCAAGTGGCATTATTGTCAGGGATATCGAGCGCCTCATGCAGTAATACCCTACTGCTCATGTCAAAAAGTGTCGCTCTTTATTCGGAGTACTAAGAAACAAAAACAAAACCACGCAACCGTAAATGGAGTTAACTAATTTAGACACACATTAGTTGAAGCAAAATATAGGATAGCAAGGATGCACTCTTTAAATTGCCTCCTAACTTTAAAGTTAGTGCCTGGACAGCATTCCATCTAAATAAAATGGCCTTATCATTTTTCTATTTTTAAATTGAGACCAGTATTTAAAAAAAATACTGGTCTTACCCGCACAATCATGCAGTTCGGTTTTGGTGATTTCCCTAAAAGCGGAAACGCTAAAGTGAGCATGTGCTCTGGGAGGTGCCAACAGAAACGGCCGATACGCGATCTTCGGAAAACAGAGCATGATGAATTGACGAAACGCTCTTTGTTGGCATTCGCAATTTCAGCCTAAGGAGCAGCGCGACACGCGAACGCGGCAAGGAACTGCCTGCGTCGATGTGAGCGAGCTGCACCTGAGCCTACACCACAGTACATACTGCTATCGCGGATAAACGTGCAACCACTACTGCTCGTCTGTCTTCATCCTCACGCCAGATGCTGCATCGTCCACTGTGCGCTTGATACTTCGGGTAGACTGCTTCACAAAGTACCGGTGATTTCTAAGCTGACGCCTCTGCTGCGATGTACCCCTCAGCGTCTGATGCGCGGCCACCACGCCGCAAGTTGTTGACAATCTCATTTACGTGATGCTCTGGTCGGCGAATCCTGTATAGGTGCGGGCAACTTCCGCCGATCTGTGAAAGTGGCGAGTTGCAAAGAGGACACTACTTGATGGTAACGAGCATTTTCGACGGGTTATCGGATTTTGCATATTTAGACTGCTCTGAAAGCTGTAAGACCCTCCCTCAACCAGACCTAAAATCTACGAGGCCGTTGTAGAATTGGTCGGAGATTGTTGGGCAGTGTTGTGGCGTTGAAAGGAGCGCGATCACCTTGAGCCCTTGCTGTTGCCCGCGAGGAAATGGCGATGAACTTGGATGGAAAGCAGTGTCGCTTTAGAAGCGTCTCTACATGTCATGGCAACTTTGTCGCCAAACGAAGCTGGGGACCAGGCAGGGTCGACGTATCGACTCGTGTCAGGAAGAGTCTGGCAAAGACTAGGGAGAGCGGGTGGTTAAGGAATGCAACACAACGTGATATTTACTGTAAAATGGTGTAAAACACACTTGATTTGTTTCAGTTATCTTTGATACAGTACAGTGCGCGCCATAAATATGTGCCGACCGGTTTTTCTTGAATAATTACGCCAAAAATGCGATTTTTAAGCTAAAAATTGGTAATTCTGCTCTCGAGACGAAAAGCTGTTGGGGCATATACTTTTTTCCCGCATTCGAT
>JAADVP010000302.1:0-26421 GCA_023335675.1 Globisporangium solare | reverse complement strand
GTTCAAGTTCCGTTGGGTTGAACCTCGGTGTACCCAAGGTTTTATATATCAGATTCATAGGTTTATTTCTGCATGTGTAGGTTTTACTTGTAAAACCTCTAGGAGCCCTTGGGGTTCAAATGTATAGCAATAGGAACCATAAGCGCATTTCAATTCAGTTGCAATTTTACCTCCAAGTCTTCAAGTTGTCTTCTCTCCCTCCAAGTCGGGAGACGCTTCCTCGTTCGCACAAGCGTGTGTGCTGTGTTTTGGGGACTGTTGTGAACAGAGCCCCATTACACGTCATCACACGACGTCACACGTGCAAGCGGATATTGTGTACCGTAATCCTTTTGTCATATGTCACTACTATGCACGCTGAAGACTGTGTGTCCCACACCAGATCTGAGGACAGATCCACCTTCACGTAATGGCTAGGTACAGCCCATTACAGAGCTGCACATACGTATTGCCGGTCCTTCTCACTGACGATTCGCCTCTATTGGGTAGACGTAGTTGGCAACGACAGCCCGATTTGATATATAATGGAGAAGGCAGGTAGAGTAATCGGCTTCGAGGGACGCGTCTAAGACAAGCTCGGCGGATTTGCCACCAAACGCTGCCTTGTTGCAATAGTAAAGAACGGCCGTCAGAAACGATGCGGAATCAAATGCTAATCGTATGTGGGACAGGAACAGGTCAGCCTCGCCGAGTCCACTCGACGAGGGTTCTTGGCTGTGTCTTTGGAAACGAAAAAGACCATGCGTGAGCTGCTTAGAATTGTGTACAATCCAGCCTGCGTCTGCTATTTCTTCCGCAACTTGACTGCGTGGGAGGAAGGGGGTAAGCATTCGCTCTCCGTCTTCCAATTTCTCAATTAGGAGATTCCTCTTTTTTTCAGAGAGCTTGCGTGGGACCGACCGTGCTCTGACGAAGCCTCCCATCGGGGGCTGCGCTTCGCAACCCAGTTTGCAAAATCGTGTTGTTGTCGCTCTCGACAAAATTAGTGCTTCTCCAGCATTCATTGGCAATGTATTTAGTGTAGGCCACACTACGTCGAGGTACTGTCAATCCACCTTTTGGGACGAGTCCATGTTCTGAGAATTTACAACACAAAGGGTCCACTTTTTGACAATTACCCTCAGTTTTCCGGCAGATGTAGTCCTTGCAAAGGGTTAGAGGATGTTATAGATGATGCGGACATAATCCGATATGCACGGTAGTGTGTACATATAACCTAATGCATTACATCGGGTTAAATGCGACAGGGACAAGTTGAAGCTGTGGTTTTTGTATATGTTGTAGGGCTTCTCTGATTTTGTTATCTTGGTTTTTGTATGCTGGAGTTTCGTAAAGTGCTCTGCTGGTATCATCAGCTCCCACTGAGAAGCACAAGCCCCCAAGCGAGCGAAGGAGGCGACGATGGTCGGCGTGTGTGCGTTCGTGGCGGCAGCCGTGTTGCTGTCCGTAGGAAGCGCGCAGAAGCCCTCGGTGGTATACACGCACGCAGACGCGCTCACGTTCGGGGGCGCGACGACGGCGCGCGAGAAGCACGAGGTTGACGCACCTGAACGCCCCACTTGGCGTAACCAGTTTGGCGAACCAGCGGCTCGTAGCAACGACGCGAGGCCACAGGACGTGCTGTCGGATGCGAGCGATTGGGCGCGATACTCGTCTGGTGTCGCTGGGGCCTCGCAGCAGCATGCGAAGCTTCGTGCTTCGCCCACGCGGCTCGCGGATGGCGAAGACCTTGTGGTCACGTGGTCTGACGTGGAGAAGCCGCACGAAAAGGATTTCTTGGGACTAAGCTGCGGTCCGACGCGTGGTCCGAAGGACATTCTGACCAAGCGAGACGTGGATCAGCAGGACGCCGTGGCCAACTCGGTGCGCTTCTCGGAGCTGTACATGATGCGCTGCAACTACACGGTCGCGTACTTCAATTTCCAGCCCGAGCAGAACGACCACGTCGCGATCGGCACGCTCGAAGTTGGCATGAGGGAGCCGTTCGACGCGCCCAAGCACGGCCACATCGCGCTGACCGAGGAGCAAGACGAGATGGCCGTGATGTTCAACTCGGCGTCGCAGCGGACCCCCAAGGTGAAATACGGGCTCGCGAGATCGGAGCTGAGCTCCGAAGCGTCGGGAACATCGACGACGTACACTGCAGCGGACATGTGCGAAGCACCAGCCAACATCACGAGCCAAGTGTGGTTCCGCGACCCAGGCTTCATGCACAAAGTGATCCTGCGCGGCCTGGCGATCGGCAAGACGTACTTCTACCAGTTTGGCAATGATGAGGACGGCTGGAGCGCAGTGCACTCGTTCCAATCGCGTCCCGATCCGTCGGTGAAGACCGCCAAGTTCATCGCGTACGCCGATATGGGCGTCGATGGGGCACCGTCCGCGACGTCGACTGCCGTGCGCGCGTACCAAGACGTGCTCGATGGGTACGATAGCTTCCTGCTACATTTCGGCGACATCAGCTACGCGCGCGGCCATGGCCACATGTGGGACCAGTTCTTCCACCTCATCGAGCCGTACGCGACGCGCATCCCGTACATGGTGAGCATCGGCAACCACGAGTACGACTACCTGAGTGGCGGGAGTCGTGACCCAAGTGGTGCGGTCGATCCACGCGATGGCGGCATGACGTTCCGTCCGAAATGGGGCAACTTCCAGACGGACGACTCGAGTGGCGAGTGCTCGGTGCCGATGTTCCACCGCTGGCATGCGCCTGCGAATGGGAAAGGCATCTACTGGTACTCGTTCGACTACGGCGGCGTGCACGTGATCCAGATGTCGTCCGAACACGATTGGACACGCGGCTCGGAGCAGTACGAGTGGCTGGAAGCGGACCTGAAAGCCGTCGATCGCGAGCAGACGCCGTGGGTCGTGCTGACGGCGCACCGCATGATGTACACGACGCAGTTGGGTGAAGTAGCGGATTTGCTCGTGTCGAAGCACATGCGCGAAGAAATGGAAGACCTGCTGTGGACGTACAAGGTGAACACGATGCTCGTGGGCCATCAGCACTCGTACGAACGCAGTTGTGCCGTGCGGAACGGGAAATGCACCGAGGACGGCGTGGGGCCAGTGCACATCATCGTTGGCTCGGCTGGCGCGGGGCTCGAGACCCAGGGCTTCTCGAAGGACATCGGCGAGTGGAGCGTGAGCCACCTCAATGACTGGGGCTACTGCCGCTTCGAGACGACGGAGAAGGAGATGACGGTCCAGTTCGTGCTCAACCGCAACGGCGCCATCTACGACGAGGTCACCTTGGCACGATGGGACTAATCAGCATGTGGGCATTGATTGCTACTTGTTTTCTCTACTGTATATTTTTGTCCAATCCGACACGTTGAAAACCCAATTCTATACGTTCTCATTGGTCAGAATCCATTCACTCGCGCATTTTTCTGTCAGAACTCGCAATGGTGCGACCGGAGGAACCGCGGAAGCTGCTGCCTGCGCGGAGCTCGCGCGGCACGCGCATCACGAAGCTCGTGGGCGAAGAAGCCGAGGCCGATGAGACCTTCTGGGGCCAGGACGCGTGGCGCGAGGACGACGACGACGACGACTATTCGACCGAAGAAGGTGCGTCTTTGTCCCTCCATGCGCATTGCCGCGCTGTCTCTGTTGTGTTTGCAGAGAGAAGAAGAAGCGCACGAGGACCATGCAGCTAACGGCCAAACCATTGCGTGTGTTTACCACTTGCAGAGGAGGAGGACATCGTGGATGCGGATTTCGACGAAGAGGAGGATCCGGACGAGGACGTGCACGATGCCGACGAGGACGACGACCCAGTGAGGAAGCGACTGACGCGCGGCGCGCAGGTTCGTTTGTGTTTCCATGTAGAGCTCGTTCGTGCGCTATCATTGCGAAATGCAGACACGCATTCACTCGTTCGGATACGATTATACTGCTTTGTGTGTGTGTATGTGTGTGGAAACCCATAGCGTGGGGCGTATCGAGAGCCAACGCAGCAACAGCGCAAGAAACCGCGGCTGGCGAAACTCGAGTCCGAAGCACTAGGCATCGCAGTCGAGCAGCAACAGCCACAGAGCAGCAGCGCATTGCCGCCCCACGCGCCAGCCACAGCCAGCTTCCAGTATGAAGCTCCGACAGTGCGGCGCTCGACGGCGCGGAAAAGCTCCGAGTCGTCGAAGCTCCGCAAGAAAATCACCCAAGAGGCTGCGCGGTTGCTCGCTGGCAGGATTGGCAAGACGGACGCCAAGGGGGCGGCGGCAAGAGTCCGATTCACGCAGGCGCAGCTGCTGGCCGAGGCCGTGCGCACAGAGGTCGAGAACATGCAGTCGCTGAGTCGCCTCGAGCAGCAGGAGGAAGAGAAAAAGGCCGAGACCATGACGCCGAAGGCGCCGTTCACGGGCGAGATGGTGCGCTTCCACAGCCGCATCGGCGCGCCGAAGACCATCACATTCTTGAATTCCGTCGACTTTCCGTCGATTTTCAACCAGCCCAAGCCCAAGAAACGGGAGCGGCGGCACGAGCAGCAGCGGCCAGAGGAAGACGGCGAGGAGGAAGACGAAGGCGAGGCTCAGGACGGCGGCGAGAGGACAATTGCAACGTAAAGGCTCTCATTTTTTACTATTTGGTGCCAACGCATTGCTCCGTTGCGGCACACACATGCGCCTCTGCAACCGCATGTATAGACATCGCCCGTTGAGTGTTGCACGCGCAAAAAAGCACGCAGCTTACTCGGCCTTCTTCTTGGCCGCCTTGGCAAGCGCCTTGTTGGTGGCGCCCCAGAAGATCAGCACCTGCAGCACGAGCGTGCCGTTGAGGAGACTTCCGACGCCAAAGCCCAGGAGCTGCACAAAGTCGCCAGTTTCCTATCGCAGCAGGCACCACATATAAACAGCGCATTAGTGTTAATAGACATCCAAACGCACAATGCAGGCGCCATACTGTCTATACCTGGAGTGTCGTGAAAAGACGCGCGAGACTGCCGCCAAAGTTCAGCACCAGCGTCACGAACGCGAGCTGGCCGGTGTGGCCCTGCTTGAAGTTCGAGATAATCTACGCGCACAACACATGGAGCAATCGCGTCAAATCGGGACCTTCATGATTCCATTCGCTGCGTTAAGCACACACTCTCACACACACACACAACGAACCTGCGGGATGCGCGCAATGATGCTGACGGGGATGCCGGCAGACGCGAGCGCCCACTGGTACTCTGGCGGCGTGAGCAGCATGCCCGCCGAGAGCGCCGCGAATAGCACGAATAGACCGAAGCGCGTCGCATACGCGATCTTGGGCGTGTAGTACGCCCAGAGCAGGAGCACGAGGATCACGTTCTGCACGAGGATGACGAGGTTCTCGCCCCACGTGCTCACGGGGTAGCCGCGCAGCACGTTGTACGCCGTGCTCGACACGTACAGCAGTACCTCCATGTAGAACGACGCGGGCGTGAGGCCCGTGACATCTTTGGCGCTCAGGATCTTGAGGATCTGCGGCAGCTTCAGGATGAGACTGCCCGTGATGATCGCGTACCCGAGCGCCTTGCTCACCACGAGCTTGAGGCACGCCACGTTGGCGAAGTCGTGGTGCGTGAAGAACGCGTCGAAGCACGCGGGCGTGAACACGCCGAACACGAGCTCCTGCGACGAGGCAGCGGTCGTCTCCGCAGTGGTGGCGGTCGCCATGGCGGTCGCGAGCGCCGCCAGCAGCGCCGCTGGGTACGTGAGCTGCTGCTGCAGCGTCATCCTCGTCTCGCCCTTCCTTTTTCCGATGCGAATGTGATGACGGGGGGGGAATGCGGGTGCAGAGTACCCTCAAGTGGCACATGCTGTGCCATTGGTACCCAAATGTGTCACTTCATATTTGCACAACAGCACAAGTAGGTAGAGCAAGCGCGAAAAGACGATTATAAGGTTCAAAAACGATAAAATGAGCTACAACACGGTTAGTTATAGCTGTTAGTACGTAAACAAGGTGGGAATACAGAGTTGATTTGTCAGTTCCAGGTGTAGTACATCACTTTTTGCTGTCGCCATTATTGCGAGCAGCAGGCCGAGAGGACAAATATGAACCAGAACGACTTCCGCGCGCTGCTCGCGACGTCGTCGTCTCGCGGCGATGGCGATGGCGATGGCGATGGCGGCGGGGCGTACGGCGGGAAGCGCAACATGTCGGAGGCGGACCTGAACGAGATCCGGCGGCTGTCGAAGAAGCCCAAGGCGAAGGGCAAGAAGAAAAAAGAGCAGCCGCCGGAGGACGAGACCCGAAAGACGAAGGACGCCACGGGGTATCGCGATCGCGCGGCGGAGCGACGGCAGGGACTGAACACCGACATGATCAGCACCGACGAGTACGCGCACTTTGACGCGGAGCAGACCAAGTTTCTCGGCGGCGACATGGAGCACACGCATCTCGTGAAAGGTCTGGATTTCGCGCTGCTCGCGCAATTGAAGCGCGAAAAGGAGAAGCTGCTGCAGGCGACGCAACAGGCGAAGGCGAGCAGCACGGCGCATTCTGAGGTCCGCGCGGGGCAGCAACAGCCAGCGGAGAAGCCTATAACGTTCAAGTCCCGCATGGGTCGCTCGGTGTACTTCCACGCGGTGCAGAGCACGACGATGTCGACGATGCTGCAGCAATCCGGTGCGCAGCGGAAGTCCGAGCACTTTCTCCCTGGCCGCATGTACTACACATTCAATCTGGCGTCTGCCGAGTTGGAGAGCATCCCGACGATCGTCCAGCGCAGTAAAGACGATTTTCCCGATGTCGATGAGCTGGTAAGTGGCATCGTGGACGAACTCGTGATCTCCAAGGTCGGCGATGCGCTGAACAACAGCAAGCATATGGGCGCCAAGAAGCTGCGCAAGAAGAAGAAGACCAAGGGCGATGGCGATGGTGTCGATGATCACGAGAGAATGAATGAAGACGAAGACTTGGCAGATGCTCAGGCACGTAGCAGTGGTGTGGGTGGGACCGTCGTCGATGACGACGACGACGACGACGACGAAGATATTTTTCCTGATGTTGGTGAGTACGTGCCCATCGGCCAGCGCGATGAGAAGGAAGAAGAGCGGAACACAACAGCTAGCGGCGTATCCTCTGGGTATTTCAACAACCTGAGTGCCTCGATCAGTGCGGCCGAGCAAGCCGAGCAGCAACGAGAGGCCGAGGCCGAGCACGCATGGAAGCAGACGATCCGGAAAGTAGCCGAGGCCCAATCGAACGCTGAGCGAGAGCGGAAGGACCAAGAGCGCAAGCAAAAGGAGGCGCGTGCAGGGCTCCAGGTGGATGAGTACTCAGAGTGCTACCCAGAGTATCAAGCAGCCGCAGCGCTCGACAGTGAGGATGATGAAGAGGTACCGCGCAAGGGTGCGGACAAGGACATGGATGACGAGACAAAAGAGGGCGAGAAGCAGCGCCGCAAGAAGCAGAAGCAGGGCAACAAGCTGCAGAACGATCTCGAGAAGATCAATAAGGTACAGTTGTGGTGCATTTTGCTCCTGTTCTGGCAAGTGATTCACTCTTTTATCCTCATTTTTCAAACTGTAGATCATCGACGCGAAAGAGACTCGAAAATAAAATATAGCAGGTTGTGATCTTTACATATCCACTGGTTTTGAAAGGGTATTGGAAATGGCCGCACGGTCCCGGTTCAGTCGACAACAGAAGGGTGAACCGGTCTAGAGGAGAGTGAACCGTAACGCTTCTCTTTTTTCCGACCCCTGTTGCAAAACCCGACGTCAACGCTTGTTCTCATCCATTGGTTGTCATCGCTTGCGGGTGAATTGCGAGAATACCCCTAATTAGGCATCTTCTGGAAGGTTTACACCTACTCGCTCTCACATAGTGAATTCCATACAAATAGCTCGCTTTGTGGTCGAGAACTCCACTTTGCACTCTGATTTAAGGCGCGCGATCTGGCCACGAGACCCCGATTTGTGTCGCGTGCAGGCAATTGGTCTCGCGTGGCTCGCGCGCGGCCGCACTTGTTGCTGCTCGATCATATTTTTTGAGTGGTGTGCCTGGTACTAACCAACTACTGCATAAAGGTGCGTTGTCGAGGAGAATGTGCGCGCGGTGCAGCAGGCAGGCAGGCAGGCAGGGGGGAGGGAAGGGAGCGCGACGCGTGCACGTGGCTCTGCGCCGCAGAGGGGGACAGCAGGCGACGGCCAGCGGCGCGCGCCACTGAGCCGACGAACAGGAACCAACCACTGGCTCGCAAGATGAACTTGGAACGGAGCTCTTCGATTTGCCAGCGCCCAGCAGCGACCCTCCCCTGCGTTCCTCTCTTTCCTGCTACTGCCGCTGCCAACGCTAACAGGAATCGACAAGAAGATCGGAGAGCAAGTGACTAATAGTGTGCTGTGGGTGCAGGAAAATGGCTGATGAAATTGCTCTCGCTCGTGAACGCTTGGCCGCCAAGTTCGGTGGTGTCCGTACCGGTGGTAAGGGCTCGGTTCGCCGAAAGTACAAGGCCCCACACAAGGTGGCGGCCGCGGACGACAAGAAGCTCGACGCCGTGCTGAAGAAGCTCGGCACGACGCCGATCCCAGCCGTTGAGGAGGTGAACCTTTTCAAGGCCGATGGCCAGGTCATCCACTTCGTCGCCCCGAAGGTGCAGGCCGCGATCGCCGCCAACACCTTCGCCGTGACGGGCCACAGCTCGACCAAGTCGCTCCAGGAGCTGTTGCCAGGCATCATCAACCAGTTGGGCCCAGACAACCTCGCCAACCTGAAGCAGATCGCGGAATCGTACACTGCTGCCCAGAAGGCGGCCCGCGCCGCTGCCGGTGAGGCCGACGACGACGACGACGTCCCAGACCTCGTCGACAACTTCGAGGACGTGAGCCAGCAAGACTAAGCGATCGCTTCCCGTTCGTTCGCCGCCGTCGCCTCTCTCTCGAGGAGCGTGGCGATAAGAGAGCTCCCAAGCGAAAACAGGTCGTTGATGTGTTATACTAGTAGCTAGTCGTTTTCCGCGGCGAGAGGCAGCGTGTGGATTGTTTCTTTTGTTACGCTAAGAAAACACAACAAACGTCGCGCTTAACACGGAAAACCCAGTACACAGTAGTACACCAGGCATCTCAAACCCATCCACACGCACACGCACGGAGCGCAAGCCGCTTCCTGGTTGTTTGTATTTTGTCTGTATGCTTGTTCTATCTGCATGTCGTCGCTCTTTGGCTGCGTACTGTGGCATGGACGCAAGCGCATCTTGCTCTGCAATTTGTCTTGAAGAGCATTTCGACGATGATTGATAACTCGTTCTTGTCATCACTTTTATTGCATTCTCGATCCGACAGAACAAACACAGTAATCTTGGAAACGCGATTCATCATTCGAATGGTCATGTAGAGTGACAACAACGCCCGTCTACTAGCTCCTAAATTCGTCATTGCCGTCATTCCACGCAGTCTCGGAGCGGATGACTCGCTGCAGTCAAGGGCCCTTTCTCACTGCGCGCACATTTGGATTGTTGCAATAGATATAACACTGGAGAGCGGACACATTCACTCAGTGGACACCAGAAGAGAGAGACAAAAAAAAATACTCAGCAGACAGGAAAGCAAGGCGAGCTTCTTCAACAGACCAGACCGTCACAGCGCGTGTTCGCCGCGCTTGTTCTTTTCTTTAACCATCGGCGTCTTCCCTTCTTCTTCTTCTTCTCCTTCTTCTCCTCCTGTCTCCTCTCTAAGTAACATCCGCTGCGCCTCGCTTTTATTCCTTGATGGTCACGATGGCCTTCTTGAAATCCTTCTCCTTGTATACGTACTTGCCGCGGAATGCGCGCTTAAATTTACCTGCGGCCAGCACCACACGCGCCCACCCATCAACACACATTCCGACCGTGCACACCCACTAGTGCGCATCCACAAAGCGACCTTACCTTCGTAGTTCATGGTGTTGACCTTGACGACCGGGAGGTTGTACACCTTGGTCAGGTACTCCTTGATCTCGTGCTTGGTGTAGTTGGGTTCGACGCGGAAGACATACTGGTTGTCGCGGAGGCGCGTGCGCGCGTTCTTGCCCATGAAGGTGATGGCCATGTTGGGGAATTTCAAGCGGTTCCACACCATCCTGCTCTGCTCTGCTGCTTGGCGGGACGAGAGGCGGCGGCTTCGAGTGCGAGTGTCCTCGGTCTTCTGCTTTTGTGTGCGCGGTGCAAGTGAATGGAGTTGAGCGAGACTGAGGCGACTCTTTTCTGCCAATTAAAAACACCCAATATAACAGTTATAGCCAATAGAAATTATAAAGGCTTTTAGCGAATCAGAGAGCGGAACAGTGCGCTTTGTGCTGTTGTTGCTGGAGAGCTCTTTTTGTATGGGAAAAGCAAGATGGCGCGGCCGGGAAAGAGCTTCGAGTGCGTGCTCCAGGGCGAAGTGGTGCGTTGGCGCGCGCAGCCATGCGTGCAGTGGTCAGGTAGAGCGCGCGCATGCGCGTCTCTGTGTGTGGTTCGATGTGCTAATGGATGCTGTTTCCCCTTCTCTTTTGTGTGTAGAACTTTAAGCACTTCCCGTCGTTCGTGGAGCGCTTGCGCGGCTTATGCGGAGAGAGTGTCGTCAAGGTGAGCGCTCTGCTCTGCATGACATCGCGTGCCTTCGCTCTATGGCGGTTTCTTATGTGTACTTATGCGTGTGTGCGGCTGGATGAATTGCTATGCAGGAGGACATTGCGTACAAAGAGTACGTGTACAACTTTGACGACAAGTGCCCGCAGTACATCCAAGGTACGTCGGATCATTTCCAGCCCCCCGTGCATTCCGGAGAGTGCTGATCTAACAAGTGTATCTTCTGTTGGTGTTGCTTCTGCGTCGCAGGCGTACCGCACTACGAGGTCCGCGCGCGCCATGTGTTCTCTGGATCAACGACGTTCCAGGGCGAGCCGGTGGAAATGCCTCTCGAGGGCGGCCAGAAATGGTGATTTCTTGGCTGGTCTCTGCGCTCTCCTGCGTTCAGTTTGCGCTCATAATGTCCCGATGCGCTCTCTATCTATTGTCTGTGCGGCGGCCACTTGTAGGGAATTGCGGTATATCGGTCGCTGGGAGCGCAAGAAGATGTCGGAGCAAGTGGGCAGCATGGCGCTCGGGGTCCCGTTCCGCAGCCAAATCGCGGTCTCTGTGAGTCAGAATGTGCGCGCGTTCCTCAGCACGCTCGGCTTCCGGTTCGTGTTCCTCAAGCTATTGTTTGTGAGTTTGTATGTGAATGATACAAAAGGCATCTAACACTGCGGCTTGCCCTTCTGCAAAATGCAGACACAGCTATCGGTACATGCGCCTGGGAACGCGCTGGCAGCTGTCGAATGGCATCACCATCGAAGCCACGCGCATGAAAGCGGTATGACGATGGTTTGGTTTTGTAAGACTGCGCATGAGCCATTGACCCTCATCTCATTCAATTTGGTTGCTGCAGCTGGAAAACGAGGACGAGAAGGATGAGTACCGGCTCGTGGACCTCGAGAACCTGCGCGTCGAGGCGCTGCTCGTGGAGATCTTCGCGCTGACGATGGACGAGAAGATCGACGAGGCGTCGCAGAAGATCCGCCGCTTTGCCGTGGACCTGGATCCGTACTTCATCGAGCGGCCGTCGGAGGGCAAGGAGATCCTGCACAGCACGGCGACGCTGGCGGCCGAAGTGCGCCGAAAGCGCCCGCGCCCGTAGGTTTATGAAAAGCTACGAGGCTTAAGCCAAACTTCACATCAGAACGATGCCACGCAGGCAAATATGTTAAGAGAAAAGAAGACTGTAAGGATGGCTAGTTAGTTGGCTACTCAATATTGGATTTCTGGCACTTCGTGTGGCTTTTGATCAGTTACAATCGCAGCCAAATGGACTAGAGTTTTGGTCATAACTCATGAGCGGTGGCTGGTCCAATCGGATGATATCGTCGTTGGTTCGACGATGGTGCGCTACGTTTGCCTCGTCAACTTCGTCGCGAGGATCCTTCTCGAAACCTGCTTCCACCAAGCGTTGCTTTTCCGATCGGTGATCCGCCACCATTCGGTCGATCAGGCACTTGAATGCGTCGTCCACAGAGTTGCCGTTCTTCGCAGACGTGCGGAACCACTCGACGATTCCGTTCTTCACGACGCACTTCTGCATATTCACGCCAATGTCTAAGGCACCAACAGGGTCGTCGAGCAAGTCGCTCTTGTTCGCAACCATCACGACGGGGATACTTTCGCCATCATTCAGGTCTCTACTGCACACATCAATCTCACTTTTCCAGTTCACGATGGCGTCGATGGTGTTTTCTCGCGTGATGTCACACACGATCAGCGCTCCTTTAGCTTCTCGGAAGTAAGCGCGTGTGAGCTTCGCAAAGCGGTCCTGGCCGGCGATATCCCAGAGCTGCAGACTGATCTTGAGCTGCGCGTCGTACTCGATGATCTTTTCCACGAAATCCGCTCCGATGGTGCTGACGTAGTTTTCCGAGAATTGTTTGGACACAAACTGCCGAATCGTGCTGGTTTTGCCGCAGCGTGCATTGCCAACGATCAGCACTTTCATGATCACGGTCTCCTGGTGGGGTCCACCGCTACCACCCTCACCTGAGCTGTTACTACCGTTACTGCCACGTCCTTCTTCATCCGAGTCGCTGCCGTAGGATCCATCGGAATAATCGGAATACTGCGCGAGCATGGCGTCGATCTCCTCTTTCGTCGGCCCCGCCGCGTTTTCCAGTTCTGCAAGCCGAAGTCGCACTTCCTTGATATCCATTTTGGACACATCCTCTTCACCGTTGTTCGCTAGCTGCATGTCTTCCTCCTTCTCATCGCCATCTTCGTCATCCCCCTCGCTTCCATCAGAGCCCAGAGGACTTCCATCGTCAGTGTCGTCATACGCATCGTCGTCATCATCCACTTCTTCCAGCGTAGCAGCCCCGTCCATGTCGTGCTCGAACTCACTCTGCGCCGCAGCGCCGTCCCCACTACTCGCATGCTCTCGTTGTTGCTGCTCGGCCATGGCGCGCGCCAGATCGCTGTTGCGGTGCTGGAGGATCAGTGGCGATGCCGTATCTGCCGCTGCAGATGGCGCGATGCCTTTGTTAAAAAGGGTGCTCGCAGCAGTGTCGTATTTGCGCATTACTCTCGTCGCTCACAGTCAAATCGTGCAAAGCGAGAATCAGAGTGGATCGATACCTATGCCGCGCTGCGCTACGAGGGCGTCGGTGGCGTTCGCTTGAGCCGCTGCTGCTTTCGATGCACCAACGTCTCTCGCGCGCTTCTCTAGGTCTTCTTCGTCTTGGCGCAGATTGGCAAATGGCGGCACGTCCTTTTCACCCGTTGCGCAATTTCTCCTCCACAATGTTGAAGGGAAACGGGCAACGGCGAAACAGTGCAGAGAGCGACCTTCACTCCTTGTTGCCTTCTGTGGTGTTTTTCACCCAATCCTGGATGTAACAGAGCGATGTTTCTACCCAATCCTAGAGCGAGTAGCGTCTCAGCACCCAATCATCCAATAACCCAGATGGGTCTTAGCAGCACAAACTTAAGTTCGACCAGCGATCACGGCAGAGACGAACTTACCACTCGCTCGTGAGGGCAATAAGCCGCAAGCATCAGAGCACGACGAGCATGGCGGACCGCATGGGCGCGACGATGCTGGCGCTGCAGCTGAGCTGCCGCGGCAACGCGATGCGTGAGCGCATTTTGCGCGACCTGGTTTCCTTCGCCGAGTCCCGCGGCGAGTTGCAGCTGCTGCAGACACTGCCGAAGACGCCCAAGGGCGCGCCCATCGACTGGCTGAGGCTGTACGAGGAAGTGGTCGCGAGGGGCGGCTACCAGCACGTCTCGCAGCACAAGTTGTGGCCACAGATCACCGCGAAGGAGTGCATGAGCATCGACACCCCGCCTTACGTGCTCGCGCTCTACTACGAGCGGTAAGTGCGTGCACGTGGATGTACTTATCTTGGCGACACGCAGACTCATTTTACTGTGGCATCTCTCGTCTTGTTTCCGCGCTGCAGTTACCTGTACACGTTTGAAGAGAAGCAACTCTTTGGTCGCGATCTCCCGCCAAGCGCAGCGCCGCCGTTGACGCTCGCGCCAAAGCGCGCGTACGCGTCGGACGATGACCACATTGCGAGTGCGAGCGAGCTGCAGGAGGCGCAAAACATGGCGGGCACGTCGCTGCCGCATCCGCCCAAGCGGCTGAAGGTGCAGCGTAGCCACCAGCACAACCCGGATCTCGGCACGATGCACGGCATTGTGCTGGCGCTCGACTCGAACCTCCCCGACCAGGTGCTGCAGGCGACCAACTTGCTCAGTGTGCTCTCGTACGGGAACCCGAACGACCCGGAGAGCGAGTTGCTCGTCGACACGGTGCCGGGGCTCCTCGACGCGGTCTACCGGCAGCTCCAGCAATGCGCGCTGTTGCCGCACCAGCTATGGCAGAGCGATATCGACGACGCGCCGACGCAGCGCGCTCGTCGACGCCTGCTCAACACCGGAGAGGACGTTGGGCAGCGCGAGCTCCTGGACGCGCGCGGGCTGTTGCTGCTCAACATTGTGCGGAACCTGTCGATGGTGCCAGAGAACCAGAAGCTGCTCGCTGACCACGAAGAGATCTGCGTGTTCCTGATCCTCGTGCTACGCTTGATCGACGAACGCCACTTTGATATCGGCGACCACGCGCTCGACATTCTCTGCAACATCTCGAAGCGCATCGACTTTTTCTCGCTCCATCCGCCGGCAAAGCTCGAGCTCTGGCATCCGCACCACCAGTTGTCGTCTCACCTGTGGAAAAAGGAAAAGCTGCTACCGCTCGAGTGCCTGCTGCAGCAGCTCACGCAGATGCTCTTGCAGCCACAGCTGAAGCGCTCGGTGCTGCTGCGGACGTGCGAATTGTTTTGCAATGTCTGCCGCGATGTTTCGCTTCGCCAAGCGCTCGCGTCTAGCAGAGCGCTGCAGGATCCTGCGCTGTTGAACCGCGTTGTCGGTCTGTTGGCGTGCTCCCGTCAGGATTTCAGCCACGCAGGCACGCGCAAGAAGCAAGTCGGTGGCGTGCAGATCTACGAAGACGACGACATGGAGGACGATGACGACGATGAGGGCGAGGACCACGACGACGAGAACAGTCGATGGCCGGCGCCGTGGGAAAGCGACGGGTACCCCTCTGGCGTGGGCATGGGCGTCGTGTACGTAAGTCCAGAGGGCAACCGCAACTTGGGCTCGAACTCGAGCCTCGACGACGCGTCGAAGATCGACCACGAGATCCGAGACGCAGCACTAGAAGTGCTGTTTCGACTGTCAGATGTCGGCGACACTGCCAAGGTTCGCTTTGTAATCAGAATCCCCTGGCGTTGTCTACTCGCTGGGCTGCTACATGGCAGTTGACTGACCTGAGCTTTTTGGGTTTTTGGTTTCTCTGTGCAGCTCCGCATGGCCAAGCACCCCAACTGTCTGTTCCGGATTGCGACTGTGCTGACGTCGTGTCTGGGCCGCGTAAGTGTGGCGTGTATTGACTGCTGCGCGCGTGTTGGCAAGTCACTCACACTGTTGTCGTCTCCACTGCGCCATTCATTAGCCCGAGGCGTCTCGGATAGCGGTCGCGATCCTGTGCAACATCTCGATGAACCGCCAGACGTTTGCGTACTTTCTGCCGATCGAGAAGGAGCTCATCCTGGTCGCGTGCTCGGACCGAAGCGTGTCCGACATCCTCAACAACGTCGTCGCCGATGTGTACGGGATGCACTCGCTGTAGGCCGAGAGGACAAGAGCAGTCGACGGAGCCTGCTCCTGCCTGGGTGGAGCAGCAGCGGATGAAGGGCTCCTGTGATTATAGCACAACGAATACAAACAAGCAAACGGGCATTCTGCGTGGAGTACAAAATGTGTGTGTGTTTTTTGTTTGTTCTTCTTTATTTTCTTGATCTGTTTTCCAAAGTGGCGGCTGTGCAAAAGCGAGCGCCACCTTCTTCGTTTTCAGGTCCGTGAGTCACGACACAGAGCCACGCGCGGCAGAAGCTCTCCGCTTAGAAACCGAGACCGGTCAACCACTTCTTGAGGTCGCCCACGTGGTCGCCGACGACTTCGAGGCGGCCCGGACGCACGATGACTTCTTTGCCTAAGCACACCTTGGACATCTCGGTGCGCAGCTCTTCCTCGTCGCCCTTGAAGCGGCGCAGAATGGTCAGCACGCGGGTGCGGCCATTGCGGTAATCTCTGTACACCGGCAGCTGCAGGCCCAGTGCCGTGCGCTTGACGTGGAACGGCAGGTTCGGCAACGGCGCCTCTGGCGCTGGCGACCAGCCGTTGAAGCTCACCTTCTCGGGCACATACGTCGGCTCGAACTTGAGCGCGGGCACCTCGATCTCCTCCTGCGGCTGGCGCTGCAGCGCGCGCAGGTTCGCCGGGTGGCGCGTCTTGCGGCGGATCTGGCGGTTGCTGGCGACGCGCTCGATGGCGTTGCCGCTCACCAACACGCGGCGGGAGAACATGCTGCGGGGACTCACGAGGTGGCTAATTACCCGCCGCCAATGGGCGAAGCAGCGTCTTTGGTGCCGTTCGATTGGCCGCAACCGGGTGGAGCAGCAGCTCCGCTGGCAGCGGACGGTCCGGTCCCGTCCGCCAGAGCGAGGGGACGGGCCGGTTCGGCAGGCAAATAGGGTACACACAACGAAACGCGGATGTACACATAAATAAACGTACTTTACCATACATACATGTAAAAACAGCTACACGGTACACTCTTTACGGGGAATCCAATAAAAAAAAAAGCATTGTTAAAAGTGCGGAAGTGCAATCTGAACTTCCGAGATGCGAAGGCCACATCAGCAACTCTAAGCGGCATGGGAGACGCCGAACTCCGCGCGGTAGCCCTTGATGATCGGGAGGAACGGCGCGTTCGCGTCTGACGCCGGCGCCGCCTCCAGGAACGCCACTAGGTTGTCCAGGTTCGCGATGCTGATCACCGGGATGCCAAAGTTCTCCTTCACGCGGTCGATCGCCGAGCGCGTGTCCGTGACCGACACCTTCTCCTGGCGGTCGAGCGAGATGCACACGCCCGACACGATCGCGCTCGTGTTCTTCAAGATGTCCATGGCCTCCACGATCGCCGTGCCGGCGGTGATCACGTCGTCAATGATCAGCACTCTACGCATAGCAGCAACACACATCATTCCGATCAGTGAACTCGACCGCCTTTCCAGTGCGGATATCCTATGGGACAAACGTACCTCTTGCCGGTCATGTCGGCGCCGACGAGGACGCCGCCTTCGCCGTGGTCCTTGGCTTCCTTGCGGTTGTACGCGAACGGGATGTCGACGTCGTACAGCTCCGCGTACGCGATCGCGACCGCAGCGGACAGCGTGATGCCCTTGTACGCTGGGCCAAAGAGCACGTCGAACTCGACGCCGCTCGCGCGGATGGCTTGCGCGTAGAACTTGCCCAGCTGGCCCAACGCACGGCCCGTTCGGAACAGGCCCGCGTTGAAAAAGTACGGGCTCTTGCGGCCAGACTTGAGCGTGAAGTCGCCGAACTTGAGCACGCCAAAGGAGAGCGCGAACTTGATGAACTCGCTCTCGTTCGAGCCCAGCGCGACGGCAGTGGACGACGACGACGCAGCAGCCAGCTTCGACTTGCGCACAGCGTTGATGGCGTCACGCAGCGACTCCGCGGTTTCCTTCAGGTTTGCGGCCTTCGAGATGCCGCGCGAGACAGGGATCAGCATGCCGTACCCGTCGGCAGAGAGACCCGCGAACACAGCTTCTTCCAGGTTGCCGCCTTGCGCACCGATGCCAGGCGCGAGGATCCAGAGCTTGGGCGTCACCGCACGCACGCGACGAAGCGCCTACACGCCAACAAAAGGACCTGAGCAACCATATTTCCATATCAGACACGAGGACCAACGCGCTTACCTCGACGTCGGTAGCGCCGACAACAAGGCCAACGTTGTCTTCCGAGTTCCACTCTTGGCACTTGACCGCGACTTCTTCAAAGAGAAGGCGCGAAGCCTTGCCGTTCGACGACGACACGCTCAGCGTCTGGAAATCGTTCGCGCTCGGGTTGGACGTCTTGCAGAGCACGAAACAGCCGCGCTCCGGACGGCCGCGGATGAAGGGGTCGATCGAGTCCACGCCCATGTACGGCGCCAACGTGATCGAGTGGGCTTCCAGCTTGTCGAACGCCGAGACCGCGTACGCCGCCGCCGTCGTGCTGATGTCGCCGCGCTTCGCGTCGAGGAGCACGGGGATGCCCGCGGGGATCGCCTTGATCACGTTGTGCAGCGCCGTGATGCCCTCGGCGCCGAACGCCTCGAAGAACGCCGAGTTGGGCTTGTACGCCGCCGCGACGGCATGGGTCTGCGCGATGAGGTTGAGGCAGAACTGCTGCGCGGCCGCCGCCGTGGGCTCCGAGAGCTCCGCCGTGTGCGGGTCGAGGCCGACGCAGAGGAGCGAGTCGATGGCGTCCACGCGCGCGCGCAGCTGGCTGAAGAAGCTCATGGCGGACTGTGGTGCTGCTGCCGAGTGTTCGTTTTCAAAAGTGGCACAGCCATTGCCAGCCAACTTCGACCAGAGCATCCGCATCGCGACTGCATTGGCTGAAAACGGGCCGCAGACGACGATGATTGGCTGGACTTAGCAAGCTAGAAGAGTGTGGGCGTGGCATAGAAAAGTACTTTGTTTGTTGCAATAAACTGCTTTGTTGTATTTCAACGATTGACACGCTCGATACGATGAACGAATTGCTACGGATCGATCGCTCTCTGTGCTTGTATTATCGGTGTCCATGCAGCCCTTCTATAGTCGGCCAACGAGGATCTGATCTGTTCCATTGCGACTCGTGTCGTTCTTCGCGCTGCTGGGGGTTCATAAGTGCGTCGTTGAGATGGAGAAACAGCACGAGAGACGATACTCGATCTTCGCCAAGGGAAACCCATTCTTTACACTCTTAAACTTGGTATCCGCGCTTGGAGGAGCCTGCTAACCGATCGACGACGTCGCTGATCACGGGCAGGTTCAGCACCGAGCCCACAACGGGCGTCTGGCGCAGGAACGCTACAGCCACGGGGAAGAACGAGCCAAAGAGGTTGAGGAAGCCGAACGACTGGATGATCATGCCGATGATCGGGTACCGCAGCATCACGAGCACGATGCCGCCCAGGAAGCACACGATGCCGCGCCAGCGCTCCTTGCGTGTGAAGAAACGGATCGTGCGCGTCAAGCCGATCGTGAGCGCGAGCCCGCAGAGGAAGAGCACGTCGCCGAGCGCGAGCAGCGCCGCGTCGAAGAACAGCAGCACGCCGAGCATGAGGAACACGAACCCGATGCCCAGCAGCAGCGTGCCGATCTTGCGGTTGTCGTCCAGCATCTCGAGACAAGTGGCCTGGGGGGGAGCGAGCAGCAGCAGCAGCAGGGAAACTGCGGGTCGTTTAGGCCGAGATGACTCAAAATGGGGGAAGCAACAGTCGGGAAAGGGAGAGGTGCCAGCATGACTAGTAGCCGTATCATTGGGCAATAATGCCAGATTTCTCTATTAGTATTGGCTGAAAAGTGTGCACTTTGGACCAAATAGAAATTGTCAAATGAGGGTAAAACACATTGGTTTCGGGACAAAACACGACATGTATCAAACGCTCCACAAACAGGAAAAAAGAAATGTGATGCTGAATATGGCAAAAGAGCTTTCCGTTCGCTTGTTCGTTTTGCATTGCGCTGTGGCTGGGAGCGAAGAGAACTCGCACAATGGTGCTAAATAGTCTACAGCTGGTTATTGTCGTCTGTGTACATGTGCCGCCGCGGTTCTTTATACTGCCTCTCGCTCTTCTAAAGCGCCAAACGCGCCCCCGTTCTCGATTCATCTTAAAAGCCCCCAGGACTTCCTCAAAATTACCTCCTCCGTCTTTATACTTCTTGCAAAGACACAGCTCGCTCATCCGTAGTAGCATTCGACCGAGGAGAAGCACGATGAGGCCGTGGACGACGACGAGCCCGTCGGCGACGGCGCGTAGAGCTCTTTGCCCGGCGCCTCGTCCTCGTCCTGACTCTCGTCCGTCGCGACGTCGTCGTCGTTGCCCGAACCAGCCACGAGCTTCGTGCTGTCGGGCAACAAGTGCGCCATGCGCACTGCCTTCGCCGTTAAATACCCTTGACTGTGCTCCCCTCCTTTGATGATGACAGGCAGGCGGCCCTCGACGTCTATTGATAATTGGCTCAGCAGGCGGATCTTGCGCGGATTGTTCGTGAGCAGCCGGATCGACTTGATGCCCAAGTCCTTCAGGATCGCCGCCACAGGTTCGTACGACCGGTAGTCGTCCTTGAAGCCGAGTACGCGGTTCGCGTCCACGGTGTCGAGCCCTTTCTCCTGCATCGAGTACGCGTGAATCTTGTTCGCGAGCCCGATGCCGCGGCCTTCCTGGGGCATGTAGATCACCACGCCGCCGTGCTTCTTTGTGTATTCCTTGGCGAAGTGGAGCTGCTCCTTGCAGTCGCATTTGAGCGACCCAAACACCTCGGACGTGAAGCACTGGTCGTGGACGCGAACGGGGACGCCCGACTTGCCCTTGACGTCGCTCGTGATCATCGCGATCGGCTCGCTCGAGCGCAACGAGCCGCTCGAGCGGTACGCACGCACGCGGAACGTGCCCTCGGTCGTGGGCAGCAGGGTCTCCGCCACGAACGTCGTCTGGATGTCGTCGCCGAGGCACGTGAGGCCCGGGGCGTCGGGTGCGACGCCGTGCGCGTCATCGTGCTCGAGCTCCAGCACCGAAGGAGGGGTGGTCGTTACTTTCGCTTCGCGCGTCATTGTCGGCGAGTTGGTTTTCAGATGCGGACGACGCACCAAATGCACAAATGAACAAAGCACCAGCAGACACGGGCGCACGGGGGTGGGGCACTAATACAGAAGACCGGTCGAAGCGCGCGGGTCAGTGGGGACTTGCGGACTGAAGGCAAACTGCTTTGCGCGTCACGGCTCCGGTTCTGTTGTAAGACCCGCAGGAGAGCGCGAGAGAGCGAGCCCCTCACGTTGGTTCCATGCACACCATCGGCCCACGTTGCACGGTGAGTATTGGATTCAAAGGGATATCGATCTAAACAGTTCGATTACGTAGGCCGTTCCACACGCATACAGCAACAGCAAGCGCAACTGTGGGACCCGCACGCAGCTATCGATGCAAGCGGCCGATAGCATTGTTTTGGGGCGGGGAAATGCATGCGATGTCCGTGCTGCTGCTCACTACGGGGCGCATAAACAGCGCTGTATCGAGGACACACTGTAATAGCAGTCATTTTCCATTATAGCGTCGTGGTTCATTTCATTTCGTGCGAGCGAGCGCCGAGGTGCGAAACAGTAACCGCTCGGTTGTGTTTCAGCCCAGAGAGTATTAATTTGCACAGTGTGGGGATCGCCTGTCTTATCAGTGACCGAGGCAACGAGGAAGGGCAGGGAAAGCGCAACTGCGACACGACCATTCGTCAATAATCTGCCGACAGTAATCCGCATTGGTCGACGCTGGTCGATAGTGACATAGACACGGGTCGACATCTGCCCGCAGCGGCTTCTCATTGGTGAATCGCGGCTGTTTGTGCTACCAGCTATCCTCTTTTGGTGCTTGAAGTCTCCCAAAAGATCTGGTTTTGTCAGTATTGAGTAATCGAGCCCCCGTCATCTTCCCGCTCGAAGCAGGATTATGGGAAGGACAAAAGATAATCTTTCGTATTACAGAAATCCCGACAATACGAACACCTGTCAAATCCTATAACTCCATAGATCCAAATCACTGGATGTATCTGGCTTATCTATCCTGTATACTTAAACATACTAATTTAGGATATTGAAATCTGTTTGTGAACCTCGATGCACCTGACACATTCCAGCGTAACGAAGGCATCCAAACAAGCCAATCTGAATCAATTGTTATTCCATGAACAAAAGATAACATTGCGATCTCCAGTGCAAGCATGTGCGAGCCAATAGAAAAGATGAGGCCGTAGATGGCCTGCCCGGCTTCGTTTTCGATGTATTTTCGGCATCATACCATTCCTTAACTTTAATCCACTGCAGTGTTCATAAAAGGCTCATTAGCCAACTTAAATCAAATATCAGGTGGCCATCATCTTTGACATTAAATCTTGAAAATACATAAACCGGTTGCACTTTATAAGTGTCACTCTGACACTATTGCCAGGGATCACTGTACCAGATTCCTCGAAGCAGGATTACTGTTGCGAATCTTGAGCAGCGCAAATGGAAGAAGACGGACGAGCGTGTGTCGCTTCGGCTGCCAATCTCTCTTGCTGCATCAAGCGTCCGTGGGACGTGGGGAGAGCGCGCGCAGCAGGATTTCCGTGGCGACATGTGCGGTAGCCAGGCGGCCGATTGCTGCACTGCAAAGCTGAAGCGACGCACCACGCGCGACAAGTATTGTTCCGCCGATGCGACGGACGCAATGGGTGGATGGCGGCGCTTCAAGAGGCAGTCGCTTTTGGAAAAGCGCGCTGTCTCGTCCTCAACCGTCTGATCTCTGAAACTGCTTTCACCAGACTGCTCGCGCTTGTGGCAATGGCGATCGTCCCGCGTCGGCAGTTCCGCTGAGGATCCGCGCTGACCGACTTCGGCGTGGAGGCTGCTGTGAAACCTCGCGGATGTTGTGGAAACTCTGCTCAGGCGAGACCGTGAGTTGGCGCTTGAGCAGTTGCCGATAGTGCCAACTGGGGCACGCGCCAAACACAAACACGAGCACGCCGACGAACACTGTGAGCATGCCGATCACGGGGTATTCTTTGAGCTGGAGCAGCTCCCGGACACCAAAGGTCACGTTGCTGGCGCTGAAGAACACAAATATGAAACGGTTGAGCTGCGCGAGCCGCGAATGGTTTGCGTACGTTCCTGCACTTCCGACGAGCATCAGGACTGCGGACACGAAATGGAAATCGAGTACCACGGCCTCGAGGGACGTCATCTGCCGCGCCTCACACGCTCGCACGCACGGGGGCTGGAGCACGAGCACGCCGATCGTGGTGCAATAGAGTCCCAGGAAAGCGTTGAAGATCACGAGCCGCCAGCGCACGAATACAACCTGGGAGCCAAAGTCCATGTTTCCAAGAAAGCCTGAATGCGAGAGAGTCCCGAATGAAACGCAAGCAACTTGCTATCTTTAGAGGACGAGTTCAGTGCATCAATGGCTGTTTCTTGTCTTCTCTTATGCGGATAGCTCCAAAATAGCGCCATATCCGCCGAGAAAAAAATAATCCCAGAATGGCGATTTGCACGACGACCCGCTTGGAAAGCTCGGCCAACGACAATCTCCGTGGCTGCAAGCATTCGGGGAATTCCAGCGCTCTCGAAAGTGGATTCGGCCAGTTTCACACTCCCTTGAGCACAACATCTCGGCGTCTTCAACAAAACGCTCACAAAAACAAACACGCAAACAAAAAATGCTGCAAGTCTTCATCAACGGGCCTCCAGGCTCCGGGAAAACGACGCTCTGCAGGCTGCTTTGCGCCGAATTGCACCTGGAGTCGGTCTCCACGGGCGATCTCCTCAAGGAAAACATCGCGCTGCGCACGGAGCTCGGCCGCATCGCCAAGGAGTGTATCAGCAGCAAGTCGCTCGTGCCCGACCACGTCGTGATCGACATGGTCGCGGAAAAAGTGCTCGAGTGCAACTTGCGCAACCAGGGCTGGGTGCTCGACGGCTTCCCACGCACGACGGAGCAGTGCGCTGCGCTGCGCCGCAAGATGATCTCGCCCTCGGTCGTGATCATCCTGGAGCTACCGGAGCACGAGTGCACGAAGCGAATCACAGGACGGCGGTTCGATGGCATCACGGGCCAAATCTACCATTTGCCCAACGTGGCTCCCAAGAACGCGTCTGTGCTCGCGAGACTCACAGAGCGAGGCGACGACACGTCGGACAAGCTGCCACCGAGGTTTGAAGCCTACCGCACGTATGGTGAGAAGACGAACGCGCTGTTCAGCGGTGCCGCACACTGTATGGACGCGTCCAAGCCACCCGGAGAGCTGCTTGAGGAGCTCCTGACGCTTCTGTACTCGATTCGTCCTGTTGGAAGCAGTACCAATAGCAGCATCAGCAGCTTCACGAGTGGCTTCGCGGCAGTGACCGTCCGAAGCAACCAGCAGCAGCAGCAGTACCAGGCACTGCCGGTCGTGGCTCTTTCTTCACAAGTTCCGAAAAAGCAGCCGCTCGCACCTCAGAAGATTGAAGAAGAGGACGAAAACGAGGACGACGAAGCCGACGCGACGGCTGCCATGCCCAAGTACAATTACGACTGTGACGACGCGGAGCCGGTGCGTCTGAAGCGCGTGCAGGAAAAGGTGCTGTCGCTTGAACCCCAGTGCTCGATGCAGCAGCGACGCAGCAGCAGCACCAGAAGCCTCAGTGGCTGTAAAGTGCCCGAAACCATAAACAGTAGTCCAAGCGCACACATGAGCAACAACGACGAACTGCCATCGTCCTCCGTACTGATCGCCACGCTGCCCAGCAGCAGCAACAACAACAATGTGCTGCTGCCTTCGTCGTCAATGCGAAGCACAATCTCGCAGCCTCCAGTTGACATGGCAGCGTTCAAAGACATGCTCCTCGATGGCTTCGAAGTGCTCAAGCACGGCCGCCGCGGCAGTCCGCACGCACGCGTGATCTTCACCGACATGGAGTTCAAGCGCATCTTTTGGCAGAAGCCCACAAAAGACAGCAAAGCCACCAAGAAGGCGAAGCTCGACCAGAGCATCGTGCTCGCAGATGTCGTTCAAGTCGTGCGCAGCATGAAGACCGAGGTGCTCAAGCGCTCGGGAGACGTCGCCAAGTACGAGCGCTACCTATCGCTCGTCGCTGACGACCGCACACTCGACATGGAGCTGCCGAATGACGTTATGTGTGACTTTCTGCTGCGAGGCTTCAACGCGTTGCTGCACGAAAGCCTATAAGCACAGAAAATATCATTGCAGGTTGACCTACCAGCTTCCGCAGACAGTGCTCTACTCACAAGGAATCTGTGTATTTAAACATTCACCAAAAGAAACGTCACTCACGCCTTTGCTTCTCTCCTGCCGTCTTTTTACAAGAGCTGATTCATTACTGAAGACTGAATGCGCCGCACATTTTTAGTTCAAGCCATTCGTGAAGCGCAGGTATTCCTTGCCAGATGGGAGCGGCTTCACGTCCACGTCCGGGAACAGCGACGTGGCTTCATCGACCGAGATGTTAGCAGCCACACACACTGGCTCGCCCTTCTTCCAGTTCGCAGGCGTCGCAATCTTGTGCGCTGACGACAATTGCAACGAGTCCAAGACGCGCACGATCTCGACAAAGTTGCGGCCCGTGCTCGCAGGGTACGTGATGGTCAGGCGGACCTTCACTTCTGGGTCCAGCACAAACAGCGTGCGCACAGTCAATGGCAAGCCTTCTTTATCCAAATCATCCTGCGCGAGCATGCCCAATTCAGCGGCAATCGTGCGCTTCTCGTCGGCGATAATCGGGAAGTTGACCTTCTCCTTGGCGAACTCCTCAATGTCGGCGATCCAGTGCTTGTGCGACTCGACATTGTTGCACGACAAGCCGAGCAGCTTGGTGTTGCGCTCCTTGAACACGCCGGCGTTGTCGAGGCGCGCGACTTCGCCCAGCTCCGTCGTACAGATCGGCGTGAAGTCGTCCGGGTGCGAGAAGAGCAGCCCCCAGGAGCCCTTGAAGTACGCGTGCAGCGAGCTATGCGTGCCGTCGCTCGCGGCGAACGGAAAGTCGGGGAGCTGGTCCAGGAGGGTGATGCCCTTGACGTTGCGGGTCGGGATGGCCATGGCGGCAGTGGAGAACGTAGGGCTTGAGCTTCTTGGGGCTTGCGGGGTCGCACGCACTTTGCGGAATGAGCGCTGGGTGCGGATTGCACTTTGGGAAGGCTTCAAGGTTGCTGGAGCCGAATTCAGTATTCGAAGAAACCTGGATTGCAGAGTTCTCTGAATAATGAGTATCTACTCTTTATACAGTGAATCATCTGATTTTTGCAGTATTTATCTGAGCCTTAGGAAAATAGCATGAACTAATAAAAAGGTAGTATTTTGTATAAACAGGTTTTGTGGAATGATGGACCACGAATGGAGAGAGCGAGGCTCCTCTTCCTTGTGGCTAAAAAATGGTGCGTGTCGACTAAATAAACGTGTTTGATTGGACAGAATGTTTAATATTTGAGTCAATCAGAGAGCTGGAACGGGCTTTCGAAGCGTGACTTTCTTGCTTGGAGTCAACCCATTTGTCGTGCACGCAGCGCAGGTAGGTCCATTTGGAGCTGCATGCCGACGTTGCAGCATCTCTCTCTCTTTGTTTGATAACGCACTCACCCTATTGCTCTTCTTGGATCACGCAACTTGTTATACAGAACTCCAAGTGAACACTGAGCTATCCTACAGGAGAGCTCCTTACATATACATACGATCACGCTGTTCCACTCGCTTCCTCGTCACCAACTGTGGTATCAGAGGCTGCGACCTTTGGACCTCTCTCAGATACCGCCG
>JAADVP010000301.1:0-26455 GCA_023335675.1 Globisporangium solare | reverse complement strand
AGCACGCAAGTGAAAGAACACGAGTAGGAAGAGCCCCAAGGGGGACCAAGGACTAGCGACGAAGTAGTTGAGTTTTTTCTTAAACAGTTTTCTCAATCTCACTTCTCAATTTACCCTCTCCTACACAAGCCTCCTTACAGTTGGTCAGTCATCGTCGGTCAACTCGTAGGAGTAAGGGCAACGCTTAAGTATCCGCACGAAGTAAACTCCCATCCATTATTCGTTGGCCCGCATTCGAAAGCCAGTCCACTGCAGCTCTGAGTTGGGCTTCCAAATTCTGTGCGTTTTCAGGTACATCGGACGACTTTCGGTGAGATACACCTGCGTCGATCATTTGGCCAACGGTCTGGCCACAGAGAGCTTATTTGTCGACCCGCTATTGCGATCTTCACCACGCCAACGCGCATAGTTTTCTTCTGTTCGTGAGCCACTCCAGCACAATTTGAATAGAGGGCTTCTCATTGGGCGTTGCATCTCGGTCTCAGAAAAATCCTTTTCTTCCAAGGAGTTAGAGCTTCCGTGGATGGTCACGACATGATGATCAGAAAAGAAATGCCACTCGTCCAAGTCAAAGGCACGCAGCCCGCCGAAGGACTTTCCGTTTTGTGTTCTGGGCGTTGTCGTTGCTTTAGAAAAAACACACACTTCTATTTCCGTATTTAGATCGCCTTGTAAAACTATTCATGGTTTAGATGACCACCTAAATTGCAGATAAGTATTGCCCAATACAAATCGTTTTCGGATGAATTTTCCATCTGGAAAAGGCATCTAGATCGAACTTAAAGACCACTATTGTTTGATGTGGCTAAACATAAACACACAGCTCTTATTTAAAACAGTCTTTGAGTTAAGTAGACTGAAACAGGCGAATCTCGGAGGTTATCATAAGGTGACGAAAGCCGCACTATCGCTTTAGAAAATGGTGCACATAAGTAGATATTTCATACTACAGGCATTACACTTCCTTTTTTTGTCTTGTTGGTTCAATCTCTCAAACGTTGCGGCAACCGGAGGTTGACCATTTCCCCAGTGGTGCATGGCATATCTCGACAGCCCATCAGGGTCGTACAGCGCTACAGTAACACTGGACTCGCAATTGAGCGTCTAGTGTAGTAACTATCCGAAACCTGTCATGCTTATACTCGGTAACTGCTGCGCTTGGAATTGGTGACTACGGCGTGGGCTATTTCAAAAAGAAAGTAGTTTCCAAAGCCACCGAGGCGGTGCAGAGAAAGCATTTCGCCATCATCCTTCAGCAAGGTACCAATTACTTCGATCGCAACGATGAAATAAGGCGGAATAGCGCTGTCGGCTACAGGCAGTAGAGCGCGTTGCCTCCTGTGCCAAACTTGCGGTAATTGCTGATTGCTGCACGTTGTACAAGGAGCATCTGTCATGGGTGATATGGCGAGTGCATTACAGCGAGTTTGCAGTGCGAATGGCTATCACTCGTCGTCTGTTCATGCCTTGTACAAGCCCTGTTTAACAATCCGTTTATGCAAATCCATCCGTTTGTATTAGCGTGTCTTCGTCGCTCTGTTTCTATCTCTCTTTTTCTTCCTGTCTACGCTGCAGCCATCTACGTGTTCCGTTGCTCGTCGCTACTGCACGCTGTTTATCTTGTTGTGGATCTCAAAATCAAAAAGCAAAATCGAGAGCAAGAGGCTTAGCCCGAGCCCGAGTACTTGAGCAGCATGATGCCGAACGCGATGATCATGATGCCGCAGAAAAACGCCGTGACAAAGTACTTGCCCGACGGGTCGAAGCGGAAGGCACCTGGGAGCAGCTCCTTCAGCGTGATGCACGTGAGCATACCGGCGACCACGGCGTAGAGTGTGGCTTGCAAAGCAAAGCTCAGGCCGCCCGAGACAGCAGCCCAGCCGATTGCAGCACCCAGAGGCTGAGCGACGCCCGAGAGGAACGTCCACTTGAACGCCTCCAGCTTGGACCCCGTGGCGTAGTACACAGGCGCAGCGATGGCCACACCCTCCGGTAAATTGTGCAAAATGACACCGATCGAGAGGATGAGGCCCGTGCGCAGTCCCTGCAGCGACGACACAAAGAGCGCAAGTCCCTCGGGGAAGTTGTGAATCGCAATGGCGATGCCGCTCATCACACCAGCGCGCTTGAACTCTTCCTTTTGCGCACGCTCAGCTTCATTCATTTCGCTTGTGCCAGCCGCAGGCGACTCCAAGATGTCACCCTTCTCCATGTCGCCGTTGTTGCCAGTCATGAGGTGTTTGTCCTGGACTGGCGAGAGGTCGGCTGCGTTCGACTCGCGGTGGTTGGAACCATGGTGGTGCAGCATGCGGTGCACGATGTACTCGACGAGCAAGATGATTACCATACCTCCAGTGAAGGCGCCAATCGTCGCGAGCCACGCGTGACCACCGCACGTGTCGTCACAGACACCGGCATCACCTGTCGAGCCGCCATGTTCGTACGCCTCTGGGTCGACGACACCGCCGACCGTGAACGTCGCGCGGTAGTACGTCGTGGCCTCGGACCAGAGATCCGCGAATGCGATAAAAACCATGACACCAGCAGAGAGCGAGAACGCGATCGCGAGCGACTTGGGGTTGCTAAGGAACATCAAGCGTTCCACCGAGATTACGAGCACCGACATGGACGTCGCGAGGCCACCGAGCACACTCATGCCCATGGCTGTCCACACGACAGAGTTCGTGATGACACCCGTGACTTCGACAACGCCGTCATCATCTGGCGCATCGTCGTCAAGCTCCGTCAACTTGAAGTAACTCATCATGCTGTTCTCCTCGTGCTCGAGGATGTGGCAATGCGCCACGTACGGCTCCGACGTGTCGAAGTTGTACTCCTTCGCGCCACGCGTGGAGCCTTCCACAAGGAACTCGTCAGGCGTGCACGCGACGTAGCACACCTGCGTGATCGACGTCGACGGGCGCGTCCCGGCATTCGGGATCACCACGACGTCCTTGAGCGCGTTCGTGTCGATCTCATCGTCCGAAGGACCGCACTGCGCGTTCACCAAGTGCCAATGGAACGGGTGTGGATCGTCGGTCGGGTTCTTGAACGTCCAGCGCTCGACTTTGCCCTTGGTGCACGCGAGCGTGCTCTTGATCGTCGTCATGTTCATCTCTTGGTCGCGGTACCGAATCATCGACTTTGACGGGCATGAGAGTGTGTACTCCATTTCGCCGAGAAAGATCGCGCGCTGCTTGCCACCAAGCGACTTCCAGAGTGCCTTGAGGTCCTTCAACTTGTTCAATTGCGATGGGATCTGGCGCGTCACCATAGTTGACGTCTTCAACGACGTGTCCACACGAACACGCATCACTCGAGGATCGTACGGTGTGGCTTGGTCCACGGTTGGGTTGTCGATGACATCCCACTTGGTGCCGTTCGTCGATGACGAAAAGTCGCAAATCAACTCGAGTCGCTCGAACGGGTACAAGATCACAGACGTGGGCAACGACTTGGTCTTTTGCACAAAACCCGAGTCCTTGGCGATCACCGTGCATTTGTCGCCAAACGGGATCGTTAAGTTGTAGTGACGCGAGTTGGCAGAGTTGGTAATGCGGAAGCGCACTTGAGCGTTCGGCACGTCCAGGTACGGCATCACGACACCGTTGACCAGGTTCACGGTGCCAAACGACTCGGGCACCCACTTGGTGACTGAGGTGCCCTGACAATTGTCGTCCGAGTACATGAGCGCGCCCTTGTTGCTGATGAGCCGGTCACCGATCACGAGCGGCACGTCCGTCTCAACGTTCACATTCAATGCAGCTTCGCGAGCCTTGTCTTCGATGATGTACATGCCAAAGAGCCCCGACCAGACGTTGAGACGCGTGAGACCGTTCGCGTGGTCGTGGTACAGCTTTGTGGACGACGACTGGTTGTTCAAGTACACCACGTCCTGAGACTGGTTCTTGTAGATCGTCCGGAACGGGAGTCCGTCGTACTTGGCTGGCGATTCGAGGCCGTGCACGTGCACGACCACGGGCACACCGCAGTACGGGTAGCACCTCGACTCCATCGTCGTCAAGGACGATTCGACCGAGTCGTCGAGCAAGTGCGGCGCCGAAAGCTCATTGTACCAGCGCACCGAGATTGGCACGCCACGCGCGACCTTGATCGTTGGCCCCGGGAACGACGGCGTTCCGTTCACGCGCGCATACCCGTAGATGTCTCCAGAGATGGATCCATCCGCTGTCCAGTTGTGTTTGGCGCGGCCGATCTGCATTTCGAGCGGACCGCCAGCAGTCATATCGATAACCTCGGGGATCGCCAACGGTGACGTGTACGCGTCCCAGTCGGTCTTGAGGTTGGTGAGTGCATCAGCAGTCGAGAATGCGAGCGTCGCCACGACGATCGCTGACTTGACCATGCTTGTTGTCTTCTTTCTTCTTTCTTCTTTCTTCTTTCTTCTGGTTGTTGTTGCTCTCTAATTGTGGCACGACTCGATCACCGCAGACGTTCTGTGAAATATTTGCGGCTGTCGACGGAGGCTTGCAACTTGAGGAATGGCACTCGGAACCGAACGCGATCGGGGGAGGGGGGGGGAGTGCTCTCTCGAGAGAGGCCGACCGCTGAGCAGGGATTGATACACCTGATGCGGCTGAACCGTAGCCAGTAGCAGCGCTGACTGGCAAGCCCACGCTTGAAAGATTTCCGCCATTGCATTTTTTTTCGTAGATCCTTTGCTCCGTGACAGGTCGTCACGACCCAACATCCTTCCAGATATGGGCGGCGCCTTGGTGGCAGCATATCCCTGTGTACTGATAGCCTCTAACAAGACATACAAATTGAAATACTAACATCCAGCTTAGCGCATTCAAATAAATCAAAGTTACTGTATAAATAAATACAACAGAAACATATGATGTATAGTATCCTGCACACTAACTTCTAACGGTTCAGTGGGTCTGGTCCCAAAAATGCCTCCACCCGAACTTGAGGAGGCAGCGCGTTGCCCTCACAAGTTCTTGGCGGATACATGAGAACAAATGCTACTGACTCTGCTGGCCACCTGATGAGCCCGTTCGCCTGCGGATGGTCTCATTGAGACCACATGCCCGCGCTCAGTGAGAAGGAACGCGTGCTCGGCGCGGAAAAACCCAGTGAGTTCAACGTTGTACTAAAGGCGAGGACAAGGAAAACACCAGACGCCGCGAGTCTGGGGTCATCTTGTCATCCAGACGCCTTTTTCACATAGCGCAGCGAGAGGTTCATGTGGCGAGACGGATCCTTTCTGAGAAAGAAGCGCTAAAGCAGATTGAAGGACGGGTGTTTGGGACTTTCCACTTTCTAGCCCGATCTTTACCAAAAAAATGAGCCAATAGACGAGCGCGACTCGCCAGATCGTTTGCTGGATAATATGCGCTCCCGAAGCGTCATCGCCACCTCTGCTTTCCTCCAAACAACCACGTATTGCTCAAGACCACACGCGGTCCACGTACTGCTTTGTGCGTGTAGAGGCTATGCCCTGACCGGAGAAATGTCTGGCCTGGAGGAGTGAGAAAATTAATGTTTGAACACTTATTCCGAATAAGTTTGATGTGCTAATCCCTTAGATTTAACATTCAACAATCTACTTTGAAAGGGTATGCTGCGTCAAAGTTTGCATTTCAAGATCGGCGTGCAGAACTCAAGCAGAAACGGCACCAAAATATGCACTCGACGTCGTTCCCGTGAAGCATGGCGGGCGGCGATCAGCATATTGAATAAAGGCGCACGCGGGATTCAGCAACGCTGAAGAAGCCGAAACCATCTTTTGAATCATTCTTGGGTCAAGATCTGGAAAGAAAATTAAATTGGTAAATCTGAAGCCCCTCACCTCCGCCTTTTACTTCCTGGTCCAGGCTGTAATGGTGCATGATGCAACAGCGCACCGCCTCATCTTCTTTTCCAGCTTTCATCACACTACGTCATTTTCGAGCTCTTGATTGCCGTTTGGCAACGCGTCAGGTTGATTGGTAACGGGATCAGTATCCGAAGTAGTCTCGCAAAGATTACCCTAAATCCCTGAAGAAATCATCGATTGGAGATGAAATGGCATTTTGGGTGAACGGCTTTAATATTTGGCTGATTAGTCTATGCTGTCTTCTTCTCAGATCCTCGCTTTCTGTGAGAAGGCGTGGCGGCAGGGCAGTATAGTGTGTCGAATCGCGCAATGAGCGTGTCCGCTTCGAAGCTCGCCGGATGCGTCGGGCCAGAATTATGCACCATGTCTCGCACGAATGAACTCGAGACTGCGGGGGGACGCGCCAATGCGAACTGTGACGAAGTTAACGCACGGAAACGCCGAGTGAAGTCGCGCGATTGTCGCCGCTGCCATTGAGAGCGTCACGACCCAGATTATTGACTCAGCAGCTCCCTGTTGGTTCACCAAGAGCGCGACGCATCGGCCAACGCATCGCTGTCACTGGATTGGACGGCGACGTCAAAGAGAAACACGTTGTGCTGACGCAGCAACGGAGTCAGTGACGGTGAAGCCGATGGCACGTCTTGGGAGTGGAAGGCAAGACTCAATGACTGGCTGCCGCTGTCACCGCAATGTCGGCGGATATACCCCGTTGGCTGTGCCGGGTCCATCAAGTGGAACATGCCAAGCATCGGAGCTCCTGACGGACGCAGTGCGATGCCGCACGGCGCGCGCTTGTGTTCCCCTCCACTGACGTCGGCTTGCTGTCTCGCTATCGACGCAAGTGAAAGCGCATCCTCGATCACCAAGCGCAGCAGATGATCCGCGTACCGACGGCACTCGCTCAGTGTGGCATTCCGCGCGCGCACCATTGTGAGCAAGATCGCGACGGAGCGAGACATGATTTCGTAGACTCGATGCTTGCTGCACATAGGCAGACTCGAAGGAGCGCTGCTGCTCAACGTGGGTCTGGCCGTCACTGGCTTGGACATTGTAGTTGTTGCCGCCATCATTGCTGACTTCGCGCGAGACTTCTTCGGGTGCTTGGCGAGCGGGTTCTCGTCTCGGCGCAGCCACACATCTTCGCAGTGTTTGTTCAAATTACAGATTGCCGCGCGACTCACTTGGAACTCCTTTGCGAGCGCCGATTGCTTCTCGCCACGCGCAATGCGCGGCAAGATCACGCGGCGGTCGATCTCGCGCAAGTACCGCGAGTTTTTGCGTTGGCTTGGAGGCGCTGAACTTGGTTTCACAGATGCGTATCGTGGTCCGTCGATGGTCGTGCCATGCTCACAGTTGCTATCGTTGCTGGCACTTGCCTTTCTCTGTAACAGAGGAATGGAAGACGCCGGCATAGTCGTATCGGTGCGAAGTCCCACAGCAGCTTCGTGCGTTTCCCACGTTCTGGCCGTGAGAGATTTGTCCATGCTTGGAAAGCAGCGTTGCTGCATCTTTCCATGGGCAGTCTGGGAAGGGAATTGCGGTACCAGCGTCTCGGGATGTCTGCTAGCGTCTTGCTTCCTCTTGAGAATGCCGGGTGAGCCTTCTTCTACTCGAGAACACGATGAAGCGCTTAGACACTCGCTTAGGGGGGATGCGTGACTAGTACCGGGTAAAAGACGGACATTTCGACTTTGATGAGGATGCACTCGTGCTAAAGCAGCGCCGTTTGGACGAGCAAAGCAGCTCCGAGGTGCAACCCAGGGATCACTGGGGATCCACAAACGCTGGGGTTGCTGCTCACCACCATGCGTTTGCTCGCAAAATGCTCGCTTTCGACCACTAAATTCGTGCGACTTGAGTCCGGACTGGAGCAGCGTCGCTACCCCAGGCGGCAGTGTAGTCGATTTGGATGAATGCGACGGAATGGGACGCTGTTGCTGGCGACGGTGGTCGTCGTGTAGCAGCTGGTGGCCGATTCGATTGCGGATCGTCTGGTATTCATCTGGTGGCGAGCTGGAATGTGAATGCCCTTCTCGACTCGCTGGTGTCTCGACGAGTTCGCTCGTCGTCTTTGCTGTCACAATGTACGGAAATGATGTTGCGCGTGACGGACGCGAGGAGTGCAGCATCCTGACAACTCGAGTCGTTTCGTCTTCACAAAATAAAAACCGTTCTGTTCTGGACAGATAGAGCAGAAAAGCCACGAAGAGGTGCCGATTTCGCGTCTGCGGTAGTCAAGAGAGAGAGAGAGAGAGAGAGACTGGGGACTGAGATGGCGTGCGGACAAGAACGACGAAGGAAAAGTGGAAATCGACATCGAAAACTCAGCGCAGCGCTGTTCAACCTCGCCGAGGAGTCGAGGTGTGTGAGTGGGCGACGAAACTCCTGCTCTGGGACGACAATCGGATTGTATTGCAGCAAACCAATTTTTTTTCTCACACAAGATATAGATTTCGATCCTGACGACGATTCGGGGAGGTCACAAAAACTCGGCTTGCGAATATCGTCATGCCACGAATTGGATGGAGCTGGCACAGAACGGTAGCACTGCTATGGAAAGCTGAGCCCAGAAAACAGACTACAGCTGCGGTTTTCCGCATGCTCGGAGACCCAAAAATATCTCGCGGCACGAGCTAACCCTACTTACTGCCTTTCGCCATAAATACTCCTTCTGTTTGCAAAAAGCGGCAATAGGGAATTGCGTCTGTGTTCTGATAAAGAGTTGTTACTCGATTCCGCGTGTTCCAAGGTCGTTTGTATATGGCTGAGCAATCTTTTGAACCTGGTCGTAATCGGATGCGTGCCAAGTGCGCATAACTATAGCACAGCAAGTGAGCAATAAGATCGACTCGGAGTGGCACCACCGCCACTAACCTTCGATGGGGCAAGACTTCCTTTATCTATTTTGAGGAAGCGCTATGGACTTTCCTTCTCTTCCCATCGCATGCAGCAGCAACAGTAGCGAAAATGGTAGAAGCTGCGAGTAGAACCTGGATAGCTCGCATATGATGAGCTATTCACATGCCAGCTTCCGAGCCAGAAAAAGCTCTTCCTCGCATGAAATCCCCAGTTTAGAGTGAGCTGGGAAGTCTGGGTCCTTTATATATTCTGTTGTTAACACAACGAAAGGGAGAAAAAGCACCTGTGAGGAAATCTGGCGAAAAAGAATGCATGGGAAGAGAGGCCTGAAAATATTTCGCTTGCCTACCTACCATGCGCGAACGACGCCCCAGAGCTTTAAGCCTGGGATCAGGAGGGCTAAATCAAGGTGAGCAACCGTTTCCGTGTGCCAAATGAGCGTAACTAGCCTTTTATGGGATCCAAAGTATCTTTTACGACCAGTCCAGAGCATCAGTTGTTATTGATAGCTCGCGTCGTTTCGAAATGAATCGGAAAATAGATCACTTGAATCAGTGCGCTCACGAAAGCCATTGCAAGTGCATTTGTGATCGGTAGGCAGTTTTTGCTGGTTTGCGTGTGTGTTTTTCCGCCGCCTGAAACTGCATTTCGGAAGATCTGCAGTCGGATTTGGAGTCTTTTAACTTGCAAAGAAGCACCGGATCGGCAGCCGCAGCCCCTTCAGTGTATCGACTTGAAGCGAGCTAACGGTCTGCTTGTTTTTCTTTCTGCTGGGTGTGACACTTGCCAGCGTTGGAGCGGTCTCGTGCCAGCCCAATGCATCTGCTGCAATGGCACTATCTGCAGCAGCCTCGCAGTATAATAGTATACCCCCTCCACATTCTAAACCATTTCGTCGGACACTAAATAGAGCTTTTCTATGTTTCGATTTTCAAGAAGGGAAAGCGTATAATTCAAGTAGCGAAGCTTTTTATTCTAATAACGTCGAGGGCTTGCTTGCATCTCGACTTGGGAATGAATGCCATGCGCTGCTGCCGTCCACGCACGCAGGACGGATGCCATCAATGAGCACCGCAACCACCGAGACCTAGCTCATCGCCCACGAGTGCGCAACTACGTCAGCTTCACAATAAACGGCTTCATAAAGAAGCTACTGTACTCGGTCATTTCCAACGCTGCGCTTGCCCTTCGTTCAGCTGCTTCCACAGCTTTTGTCCTTGTCATCTACACTTGCATTCATAGCTGTCGCAAGCCAAAAGGCAACAGCAACGCAAAACAGGGAGAGCGTGCAGTGTTTGATGAACAAGAAGCCGAAAGAAAAAAAAACGAGATGCTTCTCGTTTTTTTCTTATTTTGTCGTTCTTTTCCACTCAGTTGTTGGTATACAGACCGCCATACACACACCTGCGCACGGGGAAAATTGGGCGCTGCTTACGCCTTTCGCGCTTCCGGAACGCGGATCTGCACGCGAAGCGTGTGGTCGGCCATCATCTGCAGCACTTGGCCCTTGTTCGCTTGGAATTCGTTTCTAGTGGGTCAATGCAATCGAATGCGTCCGTGCACATACACAAATGTTCGCATATTTTGTGAGATCTCAGTGAAAAGCCTCACTTGTCTTGATGACCCCCGCGCGCATATAAACACCGCACCTCATCTTTTGGATCTCGACGTTCGTTTCTTCGTCCAGAATCGACGGATCGTCGCCCATGAGCTACACAGAAGCCAAGCGCAAATGCAGGCAGGAGCAACCGTTCACAAGCAGTTGCTTTGTCAGGGCAAAGCCAACGCATGCAAGGCGCAATATAAACGTAAAAGTAGCGTACGTCGGTGTTGCCGTTCATCTGGAACGCGTGCTCCTGCTGCTTGCGGAACGCATTGATCTCGGCTTCGGCTTCGATCTTGGCCTGCTTCAGGCGTTCGCCGCGCTCTTTACACACACGCGCAAACACACACCAAGGTACACAAGCGATGAGAAACGCAATCGAGTCTGCGCGGCGCTATGCGGGAAGAGCGGCGAGTGCGCGATCCTCTCTCTCTCTCTCTCTCGCTCTCTTTGCGCAGACCCCGCTTTAAGCCGCAGCGGCAGGCGCACCTTGTCTGGCCTCGCTGATGATCTTCGACGCCTTGGTCTCGGCGGCCATCAGCTCCTTGATGCTCTGGTTCGCAGCCATTTCCGCTTCTCGCTTTGCTTCTTTGTGTTGGGATCTTTTATTTATCAAATGGGGGTCGGAAGGGGCCGCACTGTTTTCCTTACGGAAGGGGTACGCGGAGGGGGTTACATGAAGCTGATTGAATGAAATGGAGCATGAACTGCTTATAGCTGGAGCAACCTCTTTATCGTACGCAGTGCGAGTCGTTTTTTTGTAAAAGGCAGCGATTTATTCGGGGAAATGGTCGAGTTTCAGCAAATCAAAATGTGTCTATCGAACGCAATGTTGGAAACCGTTGATGTCTGTTACATATCTGTGTGGGTGCGCCACCGTGCGTGACATCTTTCCACCCAAAGAGCTCCAGAACGAATATGTACAAGCGAAGCGGATCGATCTACAGCGCCGTGGCCGACGGCTTCTTGCCCTCCTCCCAGTGGGTGAGCGTCGCAACGTCGCGCTCGATCTGCGCGATCGACGCCTGCAGCGCCGCGATCTTGGCCGGGTTGAACTTGCGCTCTTCCTGGAGCTTCGCGAGGCGCGCCAGGTACTTCTTTTGCCAAATGTTCGTGTACGTCGCGTCCTGTGTATGGCATTTTTTTTTCCCATTTGTCAGTCACATCGACACGATTACACGGGAAAAGATAAATAAGCGGCACCTTTTTGGTGATCGTGTGGTAGAACGAGTTGCCGAGCACGGCCGTGAAGCCAATAAAGTACGTGATGGGCTCCATGATGTCCCACGAGTAGACATCCCAAACGAGGTACATGAGCGAGCCGTAGAACGACGTGAGGCCCGTGAACACGACCCACTTCTGCACGTTCGGCAGCGTCTGCGCGGCCTTGCGGGTCTCGGTGTCGACGGCCACGAGCTTCTTGAGCTCCGACTGCAGCTCCTCGAGCCGCGCCTCGTGCACCTTGCGGTCCTGCTTGACCGTGTTCAGCTCCGAGTCCAGCGCGCTGTGAAGACGCGCGAGGCTCTCCGTGCCCTGCGCACAAACATACCGTTCAATAAGGGATAAGTGTCTATGGAGACAGCACACCGACTGCCACACAGGTTCAACGAGCAAGAAAGACCTACATGCGGACGCAGGATGATCGCGTTCTTGAGTTCGGCGCTCGTGGAGCGGTCAAAGTGCGTCACGAGGTTGCGGCGCTGGAGCTCGCGCAGCCACTTGTTCGCCACGGGTTCCTCTGCCCCAGCGTTCAAGCAGACGCGGTAGTACTCGTCCAACGGAAGCTGCCACAATCAAAGAAGGCGGAGGCAGGCCCATAAGGATTAAAACCGAGAGAGAACGCCGCGAGACGAAGTGCTGGGCGTGTACAGAAAGAAGCACATACAAAAGGCCGCGAGTCGGTCTCGATCTGGGCCTTGACGCTCGCGAACGCGGCGTTTTCGCCAATCTCGCGCGGGTCTTCCTTCGCGTTTTCTAAACCACGTGTCCATAACGTAAGCAATACGCAATGCAGCTAGCACACACACGCCATTATAGAGACGACACATAAATCGCCGCCGCATTACCATTCTGGATGAGGACGTTGACGTGGTTGAGCCGCAGCACAAACTCCATGGCTGTGAGCTCGCTGAGCTGCACAGTGCGCGCGAGCTTGGTGCCGTTCGTCGTGGTGATGTCGACGCTCTTGAGCGTCGTGTCGGTCTTCTTGAGCGTCTCGAGCAGCTTCTCGACCGTCTGCGTCTCGTCGTTCACGTGGATCGGCGTGAGCCCGAGCAGCCCCGGCAGCGGGAGCTGCAGCTGCAGTCGGCCCTGCACAGCCGAGCCGTTGCGCACGCTGAACTGCGTGCTGAGCACGGACACAACCTCCGAGGAGCTGCCACCGAAGCGGCTTGCGGTCGTGGCGCCTCCGCGCAGCGTCGACAGCCGCGCGGCCGAGAGCAGCGCGGGCGCCGCCTGGCGGCGCAGGAGCGGCACGAAGAGCGCCATGTTCGTCGAGACTGGATACTTTGTCGTTTGTCTGGCACTATCCTCCCCCCCCCTCCCCTTTTTGGGCGTGCCTGAGTTGGAAAATGGGGTTTGGATAGTAGACGGGGTTGTATTGAGGGTAGTAGACAAAGTGCGTTTTTTTGGAGAAAGATGCTTTGTTTAAATCCAAAGCACTTTTTCATAATAAAACGCTTTATTAAAAAACACACACGCAAAGACACTTTTTCTTTGCTTGGAGGGGATGGGTGAAACAGCGGGTGTGACCCAGAGTGGGCCACCCACCTCAGCATATCTCGTAGTAATGCGTATAGAGGTTTATCTCGCAACAAAACGTATTCTTAACTGTATCAGTACCGGTTTATATGTGTGTTATGCTAAAAGTGGAGGTTTGAATAGAATCGCGCGTGATAGATAAATGCTGCGCGATCACACACACTCTCGCTGTGCACACTCATCGACTGAGCAGCTTCGACCAGCAGCTCCTTCCGCGAATCAAGTGCCGGTGGTGCACTCTCTCCCCCTTCATTCCTCCAGTCGCTCCCCGCTTTTCGAAGCGCACGATGGCGACGCTGCAGATCCCCGAAGTCGACTTCTCCAGTCCCAGCGCCAGCGAGCAGCTCCGCAAGGTACACAGGAGACCTTGAGCAGAATGGACGCTTGACTGTACCCATTTCTCCTCGTCTTTCGCCATGCGCCGTTCTTGGTGCTTGTGATTCATGGCGAGTTGTATATCTTCCGATGGCTGTCGTAGGCGTGCGCGGAGGTTGGGTTCTTCTACTTGGTGAATCATGGCATCCCGCAGACGCTGCTGAGCCAGGTGTACGCCGAGATGGCCAACTTCTTCCACCAGCCGGCCGAGGAGAAGCAAAAGGTGCTCGCGAACGAGTACATGCGCGGCTACACGCTCATGAACGAGGAGACGCTCGACCCGGACGTGCAGACGCAAGGTAGGCGAAGCATGGTATTGTACTTGTTGCATCGCGCACATGAGCTGTGCATTTGACGTTTTGCTCTCTGATTATGCTGCTGCAGGCGACACGAAGGAAGGGTACTACATTTGCCGCCATGTCGACTTGGGCAGCGACGAAATGAAGTACCTGTTGCATGGACCGAACTTGTTCCCCGATGAGGCCAAATTCCCGACGTTCAAGAAGACCACAGAGGCGTACCATGCGGCCATGTGCAACTTGGGCTTCCGCGTCGCCCAGATGTTTGCCGAGGCCGCGGGCGCCAAGGGCTCGTTTGATGCCGAGGGTATGTTCGACAAGTAAGTCAACTTTTTGTGCTTATGCTACCTTCTCATCGTGCTGATTGCTTCGTGTTCCTTCTGCCTACTAGACCAATGGCTGCGCTGCGCTTGCTGCGCTATGGCGCCGTGAAGTCCGATATCCAAAGCGGCGTGTTTGGTGCCGGCGCGCACACAGACTACGGGCTCATCACGCTGCTGTCGACGGACGGGAACCCGGGCCTCCAGATCTTCTACAAGGGTGAATGGATCGACGTCCCTCCACGCACAGATGCGTACATCGTCAATATTGGCGACATGGGCGAGCGCTGGACCAACGGCGTGTTCCAGTCGACACGCCATCGCGTCGTCAACATCACGGGCAAAGAGCGCTACTCGGTCCCATTCTTCTACGAGCCCAACTACACGTGCACGGTCGAGTGCTTCCCATCGTGCGTGAGCGAGAGCAACCCGGCCAAGTACCCGCCGACGACAAGCGGCGAGCACCTCGTCGAGATGTACCGCCAGACCCACGCGGCGTTTGACCCCACGCATGCCGCAGCATAAGGCGCCAACGCGACGGTGACTGCGGCACTCGAGCTAAAATTGGAAGAAGCTGCGGTCGAGCGACGTTTATGGCGCTGGAAGCTTTGTCATCCATCCCTTCTAGTGCTTCCTGATGCCGTGCTGGGAGTGTTTCCTGTGTGCGAAAAAGAACGACGAGAGTGAAAGAAATATATGTATCTGTTGCAAACGACCTCGTGACTTTGCTCCGAAGAGCTACATTAACAAAGCAAACGCACAGCCGTTGGCGCTCCACGGCATCGCGACTGGCGCGTTCCCATTCCGCGTCGAGCAAATTGATGCACCCGTTACTGCTGGGCTCGACGCTGGCGCAAAGGATACGGTGAAGTCTACTCTGAAGTATCTTGTTTTCATTTGGCGTGCTTGACGGAGTCAATGATCTCGTTTTTGTGTAGACTGGGTGGACAGCTCTGCATTGCGCGGCTCGAACTGGAGACAGCAACGTCGTGGCAACGATTCTCGAGAAGCAGCCCTCGAAAGGACTCATTGAGGCCACTACGCAGGGCGGCTGGCGAGCGCTTCATCATGCAGTTGCGTGCGGCCATCTTGGAGTCGTCGAGGAATTACTAGCCGTAGATGCCGAAATTGACCCGCGCATCGGGAAAGAGGGACTCACGCCGCTGTATCTTTCAGCGATGCTTGGGCACATAGAGATCACGGACTTGTTGCTTCAATGTGGGGCAAGTCCGCACGCAACGACGACGGGACTGCGTCGTACAGCTCTTCATCTCGCAGGTACATGCCATAGCGGAAATGGCCGCTTCACCTGTCGTTACGCTTATTCAAAATGTGTGTGGCAGTTAGTGTAGCACAGATAGCTTGTACTCGAATGCTTCTCGCCAAAGCCAGAGGCTTGACCGTTGCCAGCGATGCAGAAGGCATGTCGCCATACCAGCAAGCCCAACTCCTACCAGCTTCCACGGTGAAAGAGTAGCTCATCAAGCTGCTGGAGCTGAATCAGCACCCGCTCGAGCGTATGCCACTGCTGAGTCCGTTCCTGTGCGACGCTATTCTGCATACTGGGTAGACACACAATTCATTTTTTAGTTGGTGATGAACGTCTCGATGCCTTCGCAGAACGCCATGAGCTCGTCCTCGAGGCCCAAGAAACACTTTTTGTCCATTTGGAGCCACTTGATGCTTGGCAACCTGCACAAACTCTGCGGTAATGTTGTCAGCGAGCTGTTCTTGGAGATAAACAACCGCTGTAATGCGCTGCACTCGTCGACATTCTCGGGGATCGCAACGAGCGAATTGCTTTGGACGTTCAGTTGCACTAATTTCGTGAGTTGCGTGAGACTCGGCAGCAAGGAAACGAGCGAGTTGTGGCTCACGCCGAGCTGTTGCAAAGCCGACAGCTTCCCCATTGCAGCAGGCAGGTGAGTGAGCTTGTTGTGGCTCAGCTTGGGCTCCACAAGATGAGACAGTTGATGCCACCCGTGAATCGGCAGCTTGCGCAGCACATTGTCGCTAAAGTCCACATATTCGAGCACATTCAAGCCAAACAGCCCATTGGCCCCGCTGTCTATAGCTTTTTCATCAGCACTGTCGGCACGCGCCTCGTTCTTGCTGTGCTTCTCTGCGTCCGCTCCACTCCAGTGCTTTAGTCGGTTCTCCGTGAACGTCAGCGATCGCAAATTCGACAATTTCCGGAAAGCTTCTTGCGAGAGCACATCCATTTTGTTGTTCCCGAGCGCCACGTTGCGCAACGTCGCTGCCAATTTATCGAACGACGGCGGCAACGCCAGCAGACAGTTGTGCTGCGCGTACAGCGTCTCGAGCGCAGGGAGAGCGCCAAAGTGCTCAAGCAACTCGCGCAGGATGTTGCGCGAAACGTTGCACACGCGAAGCGTGGCGAGGTTGCTGAACGCGGCAGGCAGGCTCTTGAGCTTGTTGCTGCTGAGATCCACTCGCTGCAGCTTTTCCAGGCAACAGATCGATTTCGGGAGTTTCCGGAGCTTGTCGCCGTGTAGATCGAGAACCACGAGGCTCTGGAGATTGCCGAACTCCTGCGGCAGCTTCAGGAGCTCGTTGTTATGCAGCCAGAGGTGCGTGAGCGCCGCGAGGCCGCAGAAGTTGCCCAGGAGCCCCTGCAGCTGGTTGTTCCCCAAGTGCAGACTCGTGAGGTTCTTGAGCTCGTGGAAGGACAGCGGCAGCGCCTGCAGATCGTTCCGGTCCAGCGACATCCGTCTATTCACACAAGCAGACAAACACACACAGGGGGGGGGGTTAATTAGTATGACTAAGCAGCGTCACAGGGCTACACAGAAACAGGTACGCATACACACGGAAGAAACCCACGCACTCGAGCAAAACGAGGCACCCGAAGCTCGTGGGCAGCGCGCCGAGCCGCATGCCGATGAGCGCGAGCTCGCGCAGGTGCAGCACGCGCGCGATGGTGACCGGCGGGATCACGAGCAGGTCGCGGTCCGCGATCGTCAGCGCCGCCGCTGCCCCGTCCGCGAGCGCGTCGTCGAACTCATCGAGCGCGCGCGTCAACACCGAGCCGCCCATGCTTGTGCGCGCGTCCACAAATGGGCAGAGACCCATTGGCGACTTGGGATGAAATGACAGAGGTTTAAGGAATATGTAAGGGTCGCAGAACACATTATAAATGAAGGTACGAATACATTTTTACTGACATTTGCAAAGTTTCCTCCCAAATTCGACAGTAGTATATTGAATCTTTTTCACAGGATATCAATAATTACTAGATGAGGCACGTTTTGCTGAAAGGTCAAGGTTGAAGCATTCACTTCAACTCGTACTTCGCCGAATACTAATACCTCTATCTATACATACCCTCTGAAAAGAATGTTCCAAGAATGCCTTTCTGCTAGTTTTCGGAATGCAACCTTTCACATCTAATATTTTCTTTAGATTTTGCCCAAAGAGCTACGCACAGAAGAACGAAGCAACAGGGAGCATGAGCATCAAGGTGCGTTCTTCGCGGGCGCGCTGCTCCGCACGGCGCTTGCGCAGCGTTTCTCACTCACTAACAGGCATACTCGCGCTGCATCTGCACATCTGCGTATCACCGCATGCTGACGCTTGTCTGTGTGTGCAATGCGTCTGTGATTTGCTGCGTCCATTCTCGCGCTTGCGCCGCCCAGAGCCTCTTCGGCTTTGGACCAGCCGCAGAGCTCACGATCACGCTCGATGGCGCCGACACACGCGCGACGGTCCGCCACCCCGCCGAGAAGACGAAGCTCATCCCGCTGTTCCGCGAAGACGAGCTCGTGCAAGGCGTGCTGCACGTCGTGATCCCCGAGAGCAAGCGGTTGGAGCACGCGGGTGTCAAGATCGAGTTTGTCGGCGTCATCGAGATGCCGCACGAGCGCCAGCCCGTGTACGAGTTCACGAGTTTAATACGAGAGTTGGACAGCACTGGCACGATCGACCAGGAGAAAACGTACACGTTTGACTTTTCGAGCGTCGAGAAACCGCATGAAAGCTATTACGGCCGCAGCGTGCGGCTGCGGTACTACATCCGCGCCACGGTCACGCGGTCGTACGCGAGCAACGTCGTGCAGGAGCAGGACCTGTGGGTGCAGATCCTCGGCACGCCGCCGCCCATGAACAATACGATCAAGATGGAGGTCGGCATCGAAGATTGTCTACACATCGAGTTTGAATACGACAAGTCCAGGTGCGTGGCAGCACTCTTGAAAGCTCTCGTCAAGCAGTCTGTGCCGGTTGATCTTAGGCCTCGCTAATGGACAGCTGCTTGTTTTGTGTATGTTGCTGCAGGTATCACTTGAAAGACGTGGTGATCGGCAAGATCTTTTTCCTCCTCGTGCGCATCAAGATCAAGCACATGGAGTTGGCGATCATCCGGCGAGAAATTGTCGGCGGCGGGTCCGAGAAGCACAATGAGAGCGAAACACTCACGAAGTTCGAGATCATGGACGGCGCACCGGTCAAGGGCGAGTCCATCCCTGTGCGGCTGTACCTGGCGCCGTACTCGTTGACGCCAACGCATCGCAACGTCCAAAACAAATTTTCGATCAAGTATTTTTTAAACCTCGTGCTCGTGGACGAAGAAGACCGGCGGTATTTCAAGCAGCAGGAGATCACGATCTGGCGGAAGACAATCGGGTAGAGAGAGAGAGAGAGAGAGAGAGAGAGTGCTCCGCCGTGTTCTGGGCTTTGCTGGTTGCTGTGATGCAGCGCACACAAGTACCGTGGTAATGAGATGAGAATGCCACATACTGGGACGGCACAGCGACCGCGGCTCGCTCTGCTATACGATGGATCCATTCACTTTTACTTTCGCGCGCGCAGTTGTCCTCGATCGCCTTCGTTCTTGTAATCTTCTAGGATGTTTTTTGGCGGCGCACATAAACTATAACTGATTTAAAAAAGAGAGAGAGAGAGATAATAACGACAGCAGCGTGGCTAACGAGATCGCGAGCGCGACGAATAGCGTCGACGGTAGGCAGGAGACAACGAGCGCGAGAAGGAACGACAGCGCCGACCTCCTCGGCTGGAAGGAGGCGAGCGGGAGCGGGAGCGCGAACGACCTCGATAATGCGGCGGAGAGTACGAGCGCGACCGACCACGATAGTTGCCTCGATCTCGACCGCCGTCACTGCTCCGACTTCCACCGTTGTCACCGCTACGTTCCTGCATAGACTGAAAATATCAGCATGGTAAGAAGCACATGCTTTTTTTCTTCTTGAGTGCGCGTGTCGTACCTGTCGAATGCGTACGCGCTCGCCTCGAAGCTCTTTGTCGTCCAGCTTGAGGATCGTGCGCTCCATGTCTTCGAACGTGGCAAACGACGCGACGCCATTGCCGCGGCGATCCACGTCAGCGTGGGCAACGTCGCCGCCGTCGCGCAGGAAATCCTTGAGGTCCTGCCAACTGACTGACGTCGCCAAGTTGCTCACTTGAACGCGATGCTGCGTGCCGCGTTGTCTGCGTTGGTCATACGCAAACAGCGTGTGGAGCGTGCATTAGCGCTATTGTAGCGCAGCATAGAGAGAGAGCTTCATCGCTCCCTAGAACCATTTTTACCCTGCTCGTGGCGCACGTACCGATCGCCAAAGACGCCGCCATTGGCTTCACTGCGGCCGCGAGAGATCTCGACGCGCAATCGGTTCCCGTCAAAGTGCTGACTGCGCAGCCCAGTAGCAGCGAATGCGCGTTAATGTTTCCACTCACGCAAAGCACAGACAGCGAGAGAACCGACAAAAAAAGAACGCCACTCCATACCCGTGCAGATCGCGCACAGCGTCGCCTGCATCGCGCTCATCTTCGTACTCCTGCATCCAGAGAGATCACCACACACACAAATAATGCGCATACCGACCGCATGTGGCCATAGAGAGCGCGTATTGAGCGAGCCACGTACGATGAACGCAAACGCGGGCGGCCGCTGCGGGAACTTGATCTGGATAGAGCGGATGCGGCCGAACTTGTCGAACTTCTTCTCGAGGTCCTGCTCGCGCGTGTCGGGCGGCAGGTTCCCCACGAACACGCGCGCCATCGCCACTTGCACTAATATGTGGATTGGACGCACTTTCTGGGTCACTCTGCTTGATGGGCCAAGAGCTACTGTAAACCCGATGCTGGAATCTTCCCTCTAGAACTTATATTTTGTCATTTTCGTTGCATAAGTTTCTTCATGAAGGAGTGTTTTCTGTTTCACTTGATTTTTATTTATTTGTTCAGCAAAGTGGAAGAGAAGCGGTAGTTGCAGTGAGGCTGACAGAGAGGACAGGTTTTGCTGTCGCTCTTGTAGAGGAAGATGTGCACACAATCTCTTTCTATAAGAAAATTCGTCTTTCAAGAGCAGAAAAATGCAGTAGCAAAACCAAATGGTAAACCAAAACGGTCGATGTTCTTCTAGAGGGAGATGTAAACATTCGATTGGATTACGTCCAAGTCTCGGTGCATGAGTCAGAAACGCGAACTGACTGCAGGTGACGTGCCTGTCAGTTCATGCTTCCGCTCTCTTTGCTGCTTGGTTGCTCACTCTCGTGCTCTGTGAGGCTTTTCGGTTCAGAGGCGTTAGAGAGAGAGAAACGTGAAACTCCAGCAAGGTACATAGCGTTGAATGGCTGCCAGCCATACGACTGCACTCCACATGGGCTGCTAGCAGGCACATATATATATGTCATGCATCTTATAGTATTATAGATGTCAGCCCCCCGCCAGGTGGTTGGAAAACTGCAAACGAACGTTGTTGCCGCTGCTCTCTGTGACAAGTCCCAAGTGAGCTCTTCGATTCAGAGCTGCAAGAGTTCAGCACTTGACGAAAACCGGCTCTTTTGTACACTCCCGTTCTCTACCCCCGACGCACACGAAGGGGTACAGTCCCACGCCAGGTGCTTCAACATTCACTTTTTTGCCCTGACAGAGGGGAGGTCCGCTTTGCACACCCCATCCCCCATTATTTATGGGACGCAAGGCGGCGGCGGCCGTGAACGTGGCGGTGATTGTTTTTGTTGTTGTTTTCTCAGCGCCCCAGACGCGTGCTTGGCGTGCCAGTGACTTGAGCGCAGGAAACTCGGAGAGCAGCGCATCTCGGTCGCAGCAGCCTTGCCGAAAGGTCTCCCCTGCATAGCCAGTGGGAGAGAGGGGGGGGGTAATATCTATGCGCTGGGGGCGTGAACACACTGTGGGAGTGCTGGTCGTGGTGGAGAATGCATAGCGCCGACTTGTGTTGATGCGCGCTCTCGACTCGACAAAAGCGCACGAGTCAGTGCCTTTTGCTGCGCTGGCGCAACATCACGAGACGCGACAGGCGCGCAGTCGGAGCGACAACAGTGGCGCCGCGTGATCACTTTGTAGGATTGCACATTATAAGGCGAGGAGCGTTGTGCACCGCACCCATCATTACACGCACTCCATGGCAACCAGCTATCCAACTCTTTGCTCGACAAGTCACGCTACCAAGTACTGCGAACACCGGCCTCGCCTTTGCCGAGCAGCGCCTATTGCGTAGCGGCACTCCGTTTTTCTTCCGACTTACTCTATCGCTCGTCTTTTCAGGCCCTACGCCGTGCAAAAAAGCACGACGGTATTGTCTAATAGCCGACGCAATACAAAGGATGGATAGGATAGGATGTCTCTATTTCACGCAACAATTTTTGCGCAAGTGGGTGTAGCTCTATGTCAAATGCAGTGGATGTAAAAGGTGGTCTCTATGTCATGCAGAAATGTAGGGGGGTTTCGCTCTATGTTTCCATGCAGTGTATGTGTTACAATGTCGTCGTCTTCGTCCGTCGATCGTTGATCGCGCTCTCCTCTTCTACGGACTGAATGCCTGGACCGAGTCTTCCTTGGACTCGTCGCCTTCGCTGCCGTTGTCGGAGTTGGTCTGGCCCGGCTGGAGCTTGAGCTGCAGCTGCTGTTGCGTAAGCAGGTTGTAGTGCAAGCGGCAGTAACCCTGCTTGACTTGGCCGTTCTTGGTGCAGTGGCCATACCGGCAACGACGCGCCCCGCCGTGAAGTTTGCACACGCCTCGCCATTGAGCGGATTTCATGCAGCCTTCGACGCGGCAGCGACGGCCACCTCCATGCAGAACGCAGTGGCCTCCACCTTGGTCGCTTGTTGTGCAGCCTGGTGTCGTGCAGCGTCGCCCACCTCCGTGGGCTTTGCAGAGCCCGCGCGATCGGATGCCTCTCGTACAGCCTTCAATCTGGCAAATGCGCGCCGTTTGCACACGCTTCTTGTTCCCACCTGGCACTGTCGTTCCTGGAGCGGCTCCTGTTTGGCTGAGCCGCATCACCGGCGATCTCGTAGACGATGAAGATGACGACATGGACGAAGGAGACAGTTGCTGGACATGAAAGTTACGCAGGTTTTCCACAGGTGAGACGGCGTGAATGCTCGAGTTCCGGTACGCCATAGCGCCGTTGGCCATCGTGTTGGTCGGCGTGATCATGGTCGTCGTAAACTGGGGTGGGAACTGCACCTGCTGGCTCTGGAACGATGGCGAGTGCTGTGGAAAGCTGCTGCCGATGAAAGTTGGTTGGCGCTGGTCATACTTTGCTGGGTCTGAAGGGAGCAAATCACAATCCCGGAGTGCTTCCTGGAGCATGCGCGCTTCAAAAATTTCATCCTCGAGAGACACTGGAGCCTGTACCGAGTGATCCGAACCTCGAATCGGCAGCGGGTCGAGGCTCATCGTTCGCGGGTCTACGAAGTGTTGCTCTGGAGAGTGCTGATAGTGTTGCTGGCGCTGCCACTCGAAAACTAATGGATCAAAATGACCGCTTCCTGGCTGCGAGGCAGCGAGCAGTGCCTGGTGGTAAGCATCACGCTCGCTCTCGTACTGCGTCGACTCTTGGGGCGACATGCTTGCCGGTGGCGTCGACGAGTTCGACGATGGTGGGGGCCAGAAGCTCATTGTCCGCTTTGCTCGGTTGCGTTGTGCGTGCAAAACGGCCGGAATGGAAATGACGAATCCCTCCGAGACGCGCTTGAAAAAAATCGCGCTCCGGATCCTTTGGTTCAGGTGCAATCGCAATGGAGTGTTGGTCAAAAGCGGGACGAACGGCGAATGCGTTGCTTGAGTTGAATTTTGGTTTCCCTCCGGATCGCGGTAGCAGCAGTTCTGAAGTGCGCGCTTCAACGAATAAATGGAGGGCGGGGGAGTCTAGCTCTCTTGCTCAAGGCAGGACCAGTTCTGGAAGGAGACTCGAGTGTGCAGAGAACAAACGCAGGATGGGCGCAAGAGTCAAGGTGCAGTCCGGATCCAGACGTGACGCTCTGTCATTGGGTACTCGGCGTGTACAATAGTGACGTCGTTACAAGGCAGGGGCGTCGAAGGGCCAACGCGACCCTACTCTTCTATTATAGCTTTTGGCACCCCCACTGCTTCGATCTCTCTCTCTCTTTCCAAAGAGACCCAACAGGTGGCCAAGACTGAGCACTGAATCACTTGAAACCAATCGGCAATTCCTTCTAGATTTTTCCCAATGGGCCTTGCGCCGAGAAAGAACGCAAAAGCAGCACGAGGCTGGTAAAGAGGTGTCCCCGTTCATTGTGGTGGTCAACAGCCCTCTGTCGGATGCGGTAGGACGCATGCCTCGGCTGCGGCTGCTGCTGCATGCATTATTTACCGTCTGTGCCATTATGATACATCCAGTATGCGTGGTGCAAGCGTAGGACTATCTGAGACCGTGGGGTGCAAAACGGGCAAACCGAATGTATTGCGCATGACCCGTATTACGGTGCTGGATGAATACAAGGGGGATGGGCCGGACGCGGGTGTAGCTATAGCTGCTACAGCTACAGTAGTCACTCGCTCGCACGTGTTCTGGATCTTCACCCCAAACTCCTGTATGCTCATGTGGGCTTGCTTTGCTTGCGAGACTCGAGTCTCGCCCTCTCCATCGATTTGTAGGCTTTCAAGGTTGCACCGCGAGAATGGAAGGAATCCGAAAGTAGAGGCCTGCGGCGGCTTCTGGTCAACAGCGCCACCTTTTTTTTCCCCCCCGTAGAAAGAAACGAAACGGACGCTGCAATTTTTTTCTTCTTTGAGACTGAGCGCACGCACATCGAAGACGTCACGCGTTTCAGTTTCACAGAGCCACATACAGCCAAAGTAACAGAGAGAGAAAGGAAAAAGAAAACCATAGAAAATATGCTTGCTTCGGATCAATATCGCGCCAGCGCTGAGCAACGCGCTGCACTTTCTTTCTGTGTGTCGACGGTTGAGTAAAGCGCGAGGTCTCAACAAATCGGGATCCGGCATCGACCTCTTCATGTCATGCGACAAAAGCAGTGTGTAATTGTGGGTTGGCGTCGGGAACGAGAGCTAAACGAGCGAACGAGCACTCTTCGTGTCGAGGGGTTGTCCAGTTTCACTCGGTGCTTGTCGTGTTTGGTCTAAAATACTAGTAATTGGGATGATCTACTCGCATTTCTTGAGGGGATTGCACACGCCGATATCGACTCGCTGGCTGGCTCTCCAAGCAGCGTATTCATCAAGCTCAACTCCGATGCCCATAAAAGACAACCAAGTGCATTTCTTTGCGTGTTTTTTTTTGTTAGATCGATGCTCGAGGCACTATTATGCACCGAGTCCGAGGCGCTTCGCACACACTATGATGCATAACTCTGTAGAGTAGAATTGGCAGCATCGGCCTCGTACCATCCTGGTAGCTGAAAGTATCGAACCGACCACGATTCTGTTTAGTCTAATAAGGTATCTAAACCACTGTCGATCCCTTTTGCCTCGCAGCAACGGCCAACGAGTTCCTGTGCTTGTCTGAGGCACGCATGCACTGTATTCAGAGCTGTTCGAATCTGTTCGCGGATGATGGGCGGCAAGACCACCGTCGAGAGTGGGATTGAAATGGTGAGACCTTCAAAGGTCGGACCAGCACTGGATCGTGCTGTTATCGAAACTCGGGGGACAATCGAACTGTGCTGATGTGGATGTACACAGTTTGCACCTTTGATTGTGTGAGTTGAAACGAGCGCAGAAGAGAGTACAGCTAGCACAATACTAAAGTACCGGGAAGTAAAGGAGCTGTTCAAAGAGTTGGTCTCCTTGTCCCACTCAAGTACGGGGACATCAAGAGGTGACAGAACAGAGAGGAGACCGAACTGGAGAAGTGGCAAAGCCTTCGTAACTGTACTGTAAATCAAACATTGCGGTGAGCTACACATTATGTGCCTTTCGACTCGTTTATATGTATCGTAGCTGTTTGAGGTAGAAAGGACCGAACTAGTACTGTTGCGCGGCAGCGTCATCTTCGCTGTTCGGTGGAGAGAGCTGGAGTCAGCAGCGAGTGTGATCAAAGTGACGAAGAGACGGATCATCTACTGTGACGCCCATGAACTTTGGGTCAACGAAGCGTCCAGCGAGATCAGAGCGAAGCATGCGACTCTACTGCGATGATGCCCTGAAAGCAGCCTCAACGAAGCGGGAATGCTGTCTTCTCTATTCAGTTGATTTATAAGATGCAGTCGCAGAGTACGCAAGGAACTGGTCATCCAAGGTATCCACAAGGACTTTGAGGGTTGGTCCTGGTTGCTCTCAGAATTGCTTGTTCATGGCTTAACCGAGAGGATACACTTGGTAGCGAACGCTATCAATGTATGCATCGGTGGAGCTGTCATGCTGGATCATCACTGCGAGCTTGTGTACCGAAGTTTAGATCATTCAAAGCCAAAAAAAGAAAGCAAAACTAAAGATACTACAGGGTAGGAAACGTCCGGTGGATCGCACTGCGGTGGACAGACACGCTCCGTGGTTGAGGAAAGTGTCCACAATATCGATACAATCCCTGTGAGTAATTGTGGGTGAATGAGACAGTCTCTGGGTCATGAGGTCGCGATCTTATCCGTCTTCCCCGATCATCTCGGTGGAAAAGCGCGTTCTGACAAACGGTCCAACCAACAGTAGCTTGTGCAGCGATGCGCCTCATTTGGGCTCGCCGGGCGACAGCAAAGTGCCACTGACTCTGTCGTTCAACAAAACGGAGCTCCTCACAACCTGCACTTTTGCATAAAAGGGTCGTACCTACTGTCATTATCTAATAACGGCTGCAATTGAGGCATTGAGGTTTAGTCAATCTGAAGTGGGGCTGCCCAAACACTGTAAGCAATACGCGGCTTCCCAGTTGGTCGTTTCGTCATCACCTGAGAGAAGGTGATTCTATTTAACTTATGATCTACATACAGTTTAAGAATTCCTGAGTCTCATCAACACTGCTACAGTGAGGTGTTTCTAAGTTTTGACGGTGTGACACCGATATCATTGTCGAGCAGAGCTGCGACTTGGGACATAAGAACTTGATCATTTCCCCGCGATTCGTCGGTGAGTATCTTCGCATTCTTGGAGTTCATTGCCATGTTGGCGAGAAGATCGGCCATTTTGTTTTGTTCT